>NJDC01002121.1:160733-170918 GCA_002245475.1 Calephelis virginiensis | reverse complement strand
GTGGTAGTCGGATAGTTCCGGTATTGTATGTCGAGGAAGCTAGACAGGTATACAGAAATCGTAACTTCTCATTCATTATTTAAAATTGTTGAAGACGAAAGAGGCTTACGATTCTAATTTGTATTTTTATGTTGACTCGCCGCGGCTAAATGCCAACTATTGACCCGTGCATTTTCATTTCACCCACTGTATAGGCCATGTTTTACCGTCAGCGCTGAGAGGAAAAGAAAAGTGATTAATCGACACTTTGTCCGTCCTTTCAACAGAACCATTGAGTGAGTCTTTAAACCTTCGAAATAATGCATTTCCCTACATGGAAAATTGTACAAGAAACGCTTATCTTAGGGTTAGAACAATCCGTGTAATTTGTCCAGACATATTTATTACTAGCTGTTGCCTGTAGTTTCGTTCACTTACAGCTACTTAGCTTTCCCGCGGGAACTTGTTAGATATCTGAATAAAAACTAACTTTAAGGACTAATCAGGACCAAATCTAAATTACTTTATTAGTATGAATTTTTAAAGTTTTGTTTGAAAAAATAATTATAATGGGCTAGGATTGCCACATTTACGAATATGTAAAGATGACTTTCTGAAAGTCTGTCTTTTGTGCAAACTTCTAAGCCGATTTTAAGAAAAGTGAATAGGAGTCAAATTTCCAACCTGAACTGAGTTTTATCTAAGGCGGTTAAATAAGAGCTAACGAATGTATCTGAGTGCAGTGATTTAATATTACGTGGGAGAAGTCGTGGGCGAAGCTGTATCCGCAGGCTACTATCACACAACGTAGATAAAGTAAAAAATCCTCACGCATTTCAAAATCCTTACAGTTGTGGATTATCTGACTGTAGAAAAATAAAGTATTTTTTATCAACGTATGCGAAGCTCCGAGCACAAACTTTGTTTACCTAATTGAAAAAACAAAACAATGGAAACCTTTTGTTGATAATTTTTGCCGGGTTGTTTGACGATATTTACCTGAAAAAATAAAAAATATATATTAAAAATCTCTAGGCACATTTAAGCAAATTGACCTGGGACGTTAGCGTAGGTCTCTCTTATACATCTTATGCCTTCCTGCCGGGTAGCTTGTAAGAGGCAAGCAAAGGAGAACTGGATCAATACCAACAAGTCCATCGGTGGTAGAGTGCCTTGCTAAAACTTGTCTAGGTATAGCGCTTTACCTATTCCTGCAGCTATAATAACAGTGAAATTTTCCAGTGCGGAGGGTTTTTATGTAATATGACAATTAAGCACACGGGTCTCTTGCTGATAAGAGACGACCAAGGCGTAAAAACACCATAGATGTCGTGTAGTATAAGTAGTACAAGGCTTTTTACAAACAGAATGATAGAATGCCACCAAATAAATAAATGATTTTAAAAACGTTTATGTTTAAGGTTTAATATGTTTTATTTTTATCGTAACTCTTACCTCCTTACTGATAAAACTTACGCGCTCGTTGATCTGGTGTGTAACTTCACTTTTGCTAACAAAAATGAAGTTATACGCCAGATTAACGGGCGCGTAAATTTATTAGTAAGGGGGTTAGTAGTTGAAATGAGTAGACTTTTAACAAACTTTTGTTAATTCCCTATATTTGCAATGAAATTTGGCAAGCCAAAATCGAAACACTTCCTAAAACTCCCAACATTATCCTATCGTAATTGTGCTCATTTGAGCACTACTCAATTCTTGTTGGTTGGTAATAGCGCTTAAGCACCATCGAGACGGTTGTAATCACGGCCCAATCACGCCTTCTATAAAGATGACCTTGGTGGAAACTTTGTTTGAGACATATCAAAATTTGGATTAAATTTACGTTCCACACGGATGCAAACCAATGTTTTAATCCATGTGAAACCCCTTTTACAAAACAAAGCTTGTCACAAAAATATATGTTTTGTTACGGTCTACATAAGAACCTATTTCTACGATTCATCTCAATATTAAAAAAACGTTATGGGCTAAGTGGCAAACATATAATGCAATAAGTTTCTTCACGTCCGTATCCCAAAAAAGGTAGGCAGAGGTACAAATAGCGGAATACACCTTAGTGTCGGACTTATCAATGTGATAGGTGGCAAACCTATCGCCAAACGGCAACATATCCAATCCCTGACATCGTAATTTTTTATTAGCAAATTGAAAACATCTGGTGCAAAAATGGGAAAGTGAGATATGGAGACGATTAGAGACCGAGCGAGCAGGGGCTGAAAAAATATGGCGAAAAATAATTTTCATTATTGTAAAAGATAAAAGCATTATATTTCATTTGTTATTTATGAAGAAGATATAAGTACAGGAAAAGTATAATCACCCGAAACACAAAGCTTTGACATTAATCCGAATATCCGTTTTCCCATTGCATCAAAAGTCAAAAGCCCATATCCTAGGTGTCCCCGAGCGACGGGGCCACACAATCACTCCAAAAGCCTTTAAAAAGTTAAACGCAGATTAAAAAGGGCCATTTGTACTCCGATGGGATCTCACCTCGGCTGGAGTTCGGGCTATTATAATTTTATGTATGGTTATTTACATTGATTCATGCTATTTACCAGTAGTTATCATCCATGTGTGTTGCTTTAGTCCTGGTATTTTATGTAAAATAGACACTATTTTGTTTATCTGCCCGTCAGCTCGTGAAAAGAAAATCATAAATAAGGTAATTACTACTGGTGGTAGTGTGATTCAACTTACCCGGAGAGGGAGCCGTTGTACCTGTTCCTGTTGCCATAATGAAAGTATCATGTTCTAGTCCGAAGGGTAGGTTGGACACTATACTTGCACATAAATAGATATCGCACACCTCTGACGGGTCGCATCGCAGCGTAATCCGCCTAGATCGCTTTCACTTTGTATGGAGCAACGCACACTATGTCAGGCCACATCGCATCGGATTTGTACTAAAATGTACTGTGCAATGCGGTGCGCGTTAACCTAACACTCCGCGGCCCGCCCAAGTATGCGCTATCGTTTGGTCGTGCCTAACTACTCCAGCCACAGGACAGATACGCACATATAACATCTACGCTGTCAATAGGCAGCCAGTCTTTTCTTACTATTGGAAGAGTATATGCTTGTTCGTTTATACATGCCCTATTAGCTGTTGTCCGCGACGTTTGCCCACGTGGTTAATGGTCCCACATAAACATTTTTTCGGAATAAAAACTATCCTGTGTCAATCCAAGTTACCCTATATGTGTGCCATATTTCATGAAAATCGGCTCAGCAGTTTTTGCGTGAAAGAGTAACAAACAAACATACAAACTTTCACATTTATAATATTAGCAGGATAAAGATCCTATTCATTAGTTGTACATTAAAATACCACAGCTTTGTTTTTTCCATAACACCAAAAATTAGAAGCAGCATCATAAACGAACCCGACGACGAGGCTACACAATCACATCAAAAGTCTTAAAAAAGATAAATGCAGATTAAACAGGAATTTATATTCTAGATAGGATCCAGATTGGTGTTCGGGCCGTTACAATTTTATGTCTTGCCAATGTCATTAATTTGTTTACGTCATTTACTTTTATATTCATTATTTACATTTAATATTTATTATTTTATTCAATAGTATCTTCACGCCCATATCCCCGAAAATGTAGGCAGAGGCACAATCAGGGCACCGACGACTAACCGAAAACACTAAGTAACACAAACATAAACAAACACGCCCAAACACATACAGAAACCCACACAGACATTAATTTGTATTATACGTAAACGTGAAATAGTGTTTCAATCTATCTCCGCCGGAAGTTTAACTTTGTCGTACAAATTAATAAAAAACTAAAAAATTATTACATTATTGGATATACGAGTAACTAGTTTCATACAAAACCTTGAAATATATTATGCAGAAACAGCAGATAAATTACATTATGCAGCAATGGCCGATAATAAAATAAACACCTCGCACACATCAACCAATGACGTGTTAAATATTCTGCACAACTAATGATTGCATAATGTACGTGTTGCTAAGCGTTGCGCTAAGCATATTTTAATATACAACCAATACAGATAAATTTAATTAATTAATCTATCTGTAATTTTTTTTACGATATTGGAAAGCAAACAAGCAGGCAGATTTCCTGATGGTAAGAAATTCACGCCGCCTAGAGACACCAAAGTTGGTAATTGCCAAGCTGAGGCCGGGATGTTAGGCCTCGAGCAAAAGTAAGTTTACCGGCCATTTTACCCTCCGAACCGGAACACGTCAACGGCATTGGACGTTATGGTGGTAGGAATAGGAAGGCGGTGGTACAAATCCGAGCAAGTCGCAGCGAAACTCTACCACCTAGTAGGATGTCACGGTGCTAGTGACGATAAGCCTATGCTCGCCTTTTACGAGCTGCCTGGCAGGAAGACAGATGATCTATTCTGCAAAAGAGTCCGGACCAACACGGGGCAGTTAAGGTTTCCCCACGAGTTCACTTGAGTTTCCCTACTTGCAGACCAAGAGAAACAAAAGTGGAGCACTGTTTGTTCGGCGTCGCAATGCAATCGCAACGTCAAAGCGTCGCTGGTGGCTACCTAGTAATTTAGGCTACTAACTTATTCCGCTTATCTATCAACCTAGGTACTAAAAATACTATACCTACTTAAATTGGTTCTACCGCCTTGGACTTGACTGCATGAGGTCCCGGGCTCGAATTCCGAATCGGTCAACAAAAAGAAAATTGGGTTTTTCCAATTTTCTGATAAAAAAAAATGTTGCTCGGGATTGGAAATATTCCCGAATAGTTAGGCAGAGGCACAACTACGGCACCTACGACATAGTGGTAGGTGGCAAGCCAATCACCAACCGGGCAATCTCGAGCATTATATTATTTGATAATGCACTTTATTTTTTTTTTGTCTAGGATTAAATTTATATGTTTCATCCTATTATCAGCTCGGTACATTCCGATTTAGGTTCGGATCTTAGAGTATAAAACCAACCATAGGATTAAAAAGGGCTGATTAACAAGATCCGGCGAAACAACTCAGCGGGCTTGCATTATTTTTAAATATGGTTCTCAAATACTACACAGTACGTACTACACATTGTATTTATAAGAGAAAACTTCAGATATCTATGGTACATAACTAATAAGGTATTATTCAGCAGCTCGTATGGTGTCAGTCTATTGAATTTTAGAACACGTTGCATACATAAAAAAACGGGTTGCACTCCGGGAGTGCCGGCAGAAATGCAAACTTGAATATTAACGTCGTGCATTTTTCATATTGTGAAATGGTTAGGGAATAATTTTGCACGAATTGCTTTAATTATCAGTATGAAAGTACTATCATTTATGTGGTAGAATACAATATTCATTTATTACGCTATCGTACACAAACATGACAACACCAACATTCGCGCAAGCGCCCTGCGCCGTCTTATTCGCGCAAGCGCCCTGAGCCGTCTTATTCGCGCAAGCGCCCTGCACCGTCTTACGAATCAGGTCACGTGTCCTGACGCGAGTTTAGAAGTTTTTACCCATTCCAAAAAAATGCGCAACGCCGCTAAGGAAGTTTTCCCTTCAAAAACTGGTAAAATACAGTAAAAATATGACCAGTGTAGGTCAATAGCTGAATTATCGTGTAACAATAGACTCATCAGAAAGTGAAACAGGATGGAAGTGATCGACGTAACTCGGTGAACAATCGGCGTTGGTGCTGACCTTGTACTGTAACAGTACTCGTAGTTTTTGTTTACCCAAACAGTTACGGGTTTGAATCGTTCTCATGTAACAATGGTCAATTGAGTATGCGAGTATTAGATTGCAATATGTGATTTTAGAGTATTTATAACTACGTTGTATAAAACAAAGTCGCTTCCCTTGTCCCTATGTCCCTTTGTATGCATAAATCTTTATTTTTTTATGCGGTTTTTATTAAATTATCTATTAAGATAAAGTGATTAAAGTGGAAGGTTTATATGTATATTTCATAACCGTAAGAAGCCGGGGCGGGCCGCTAGTCTATAATATAAAAATGAAGCGCATAACTTCCGAACGACTGGACCGTAATGGCTAATTCTTTTATTATTGTAATAAAATAATAGACCATCAGCCTTCCTGCCAGGCATCTCGTAAAACACGAGCATAGGCTTACCGTCACTAACACCGTGACATCTAACTGGGTGGGTAGAGTTCCGCGACTCACCCGGATTGGTACCACAGCTTTACCTATTCCTGCCTCGATAACGTCATGACGTGTTCCGGTTTGAAGGCCCCGGCCTTAGGCCGTAGCCGGTAAACTTACTTTTTCCCGAGGCCTAATATGCCGGCTTCAGGTTGGCAACGCACCATTACCACCTTTGGTGTCTCTAGGCGGCGTGAATTTCTTACCTTCAGGAAATCCGTCAACTTGTTTGCCTTCCAATATCATAGATAAATAAATTTTGTGTTAGTTATTATCAGGAGAAGGTTCTTAAACCGGGAAAGTTGCAGGGAAAATGGGAAAAATAATAAAATATTATTTTCCATACTGAACGAGTGAAACGAAGTTCGCCGGGACAGCTAGTTTGTTATAATAGTCATTTATTCTCGTGTGCAGAAAGATGAATATGTATATCGAGTTGATATATGTATAAACGTATCTTTTTTGCATGTTTCTTTACCAGCTAACACCCTCTAAGTAGCCGAATGGATTTTAACATAAATAACTTTATAAAATCTTCTCCGTCCTCACAGGGTGGAAATCCATTGTATACACATTTATAATATTTTTTTTTTATAAGTGTAACGTTTTTAAAGGTTAAAATATCGCAAAGGGTTAAAAAAATATTTTAGTCAGACAAAACAATTAATTAACAATAAATTTGTTTGGGAACATATGGTATACAACTTTGAACAGCACTTAGTATAATTTTACCGCGACGTAAGATTTTCCCGGACTTGTATGCTATTCTTCTATGCAACGTCAAATATTCCTTAGAAGCTGCATCCAACCTAGGAGCTAACCACAAACCACGACAATACGAGCACTGACGCTACGAAGGTAGGAATAGGTAAAGTGATGGTACCAAAGTGTATTTTTATTTATATTACTGCCGCTTTATCTATTCCTGTGGATATATTGCCAGTGTTTGGCACTTGTCGTGTTCCGGCACGGAAGGCAGGGTAGCCGGTAGACATAGGCCTTACCACCATTTACAGAACCGCCACGCACTCGTAACATCTATGGTGTTTATAGGTCACGGTTGTCTCTTACTAACAAAAGATCCATGTGCTTATTTGCCGTCTTATCACATGACAAAGGCTATCAGAAAATGCATCTGCTAATTTTGCAATAACATGTAATGAAAAATTTGCAATAACCCCGACAAAAACCTAGATCTAATGTTGCTACAGTCAGACAAACATACACACGCACGCACTCACGCACGACACGTTAAACTTATAACATCCCTCTTTTTCAGTCTGGGGATAAAAAGTTACTATTAGAAAATGCACCCGCTTATGCCCATTCTTATAGTAATAACTACGTCAATTAAAACCGATTTCAAAACTGAAATGTAAAAAATAATAAATATTTAATATTAATTATATTGCCATTTACTAATAGGTTCAAAGTCGGTGCCAAGCCAATTTCATACTTACTTATAATACAATTACTAGTTTAAGGTTGGGCACCTTTTTCAGGCTCTTTAGAGCTATTCCGCATCAAACAAAAAATAATTACGTAAATCGGTTCAAAAACCACGGAGAAATCGGTGTACATACATAAAAAATATAAATGCCGAATGGATCGAGAATCTCCTCGTTTTTTTAAACTCGGTTAATAGTAAATTAAATAGTAAGCACTGAGGTGACGTAACAGGAAGCAAATATAAAATATCCAAGCAATCCCCACGTAAAAATAAAGTTTAAAAACGTCCACCACAACGTGACGTGCTGTAATTTGTCAACGTCGGTAGTGCCCCAGTGACATAATGGAAATTTAGTGTCAACTGACCGACCATTGTGCCTTAATTACAGCCGATTGTTTCCATAGATAGTTCGCTCTTGTTGTACCAAAAGTTGAACTTTGTGTTTACAAACATTTTTTATTGAACATTGTTTTTAGCTCCCGACGGGTATTACGTTCAACGTGTGTGTGTGTGTGTGTGTGTGTGTGTGTGTGTGTGTGTTTGTGTGTGTGTGTGTGGCATCAAAACTTTTGAACTGCTGTAAGCTGATTTTTTGTTTGAAATCTGACATCAACGAAATTGTTCTTATCTACCTACTTTACATGTTCTTAGTCCTGTTAGGCCTTACGTGCAAGTCTAGAAGCTACAAACCATAGTCTTATTGGTAATAATCCATTTAACTAAGCTCGCTTGTTACAAGCTGCCAAACGGGAAAGCAAAGCAAATAAAGTGAAAGAAGAAAAACACTTAAAAAATAAATACACCTGTCGTGGATTTCCGTGGTTGACGGTGATCACTTAGCTCCAGTTGAACTCCTGTCTGCTTGCCTCTCTTCTATAAAAAGTCTTGATTATAAAAAATAAGAATTGCCATCTTGAAAATTAAATGATAAGTATTTATTTAAATCAAATGAGCACCAATTTAAATATGAGTGTTATCCGTGTTATTTGACTACATCAGAGAATCCCAAACTTGTTTCATGTAACGCCCACTTTCAAAATCATCAACTTTGTAGCGACCCCCTCCCCGTTTTGTTCCGCAAAAACCTCATTAATAACATATTTGTCTCGTCTAAAGTTAAATAAAACAAATTTTTCAGATTTTCTTACCGCCCCTCTCTAGACTAGCAGCGCCCACAAGGGAGCGTTATCGCCCACTTTGGGAAAGGCTGGACTACATGAACACATATAAATACTTAAATAGATACCAGAATACATTTAAAAAAAATCCACACCCAGTTCTCATCCATACTATGTTCATCACAAAAATGCTGGCTCCTGTCGAGAATGTCACAGAGATGCGAGGTTTGTCGGTAGATTAAAGCATCTATCGACCAACGCGGTCAATAATAATTAATATTCAATGTAAAATTTGATGTATTTCGCAATGTCATCTCATAAATAAATATAAATTAATTAACACCTCTGGACAAATAACACAAGTTGATCTGACACCAAAGCAAACAAATTATAAAATGCATATATTATAGGTCATTAGTCAAAGATAATGTATCTAATATATATAATTCTCGTGTCACTGTGCGTGATTGAACTCCTCCGAAAAGGCTTGGCCGATTCTTATGAAATTTTGTGAACATATTAAGTAGGTCTGAGAATCGGCCAACATCTATTTTTCATACCCCTAAGTGATAAGGGTGACTCACCCCAAATTTTTTTCACTAAAATCACATTAAAAATATAGCAGAACAACGTCTGCCGGGTCAGCTAGTACTTAAATAAAAACATTGTCTCATTTTCCCGTCCTTAAGTTCCAAGATTAGTCAGTAGATTTCATATTCGAGTTTTACTACTTGAGAAGTTGGATTTCTTTGAAATTTTTCTCGCAAACTTTTGCAGGCTCAACTTTAAACATACAATAAGTTGGTCGACTATAACTCGTAAACTAGAAGTCTGTTATTAATAAGAGCCAGTTTGTTCTCGATTGTAAGTTTATGCTATTTTCGTTCTTTTCTTATTTAAAAGTAACCCGATATTTTATTGAATCAGGCGTTACTTTGCGGAAATCCATTATAAAAGATGTAAAATAAGCCTTTATTTTGCTAATTCCGCGTAAGCAGTGTAACCGTTGTGGCAAATAATCCTCCAAACGACAAAGAATGTGGCAAGCCTAACTGACGTTCCCACCACCCACCTCCGCGACCAGAACACGAATATAGGAAGAGCTCGGGAAACAATATAAATTGTCACGTTCTTTACATGTGACAACCCTACCTAAAGTTCCCACCTCCCACCTCCGCGACCAGATCACAAATAGAGTCCGAACACGGGAAACAAAACCACTTGTCACGTCCTTCGCCAACTTTGTCGAAGCACTCACCACAGAGAACACCAAATCGACGAGAGACTCTCGTGTGTCGTCGTTTGTACGGTACGGTCGAATTCCTGAGGATGCCTCGGTGTAGAGGCGAAACGTACGTCGTACGTGTTCTCTGTGGTGAGTGCTTCGCCAAAGTTGGCGAAGGACGTGACAAGTGGTTTTGTTTCCCGTGTTCGGACTCTATTTGTGATCTGGTCGCGGAGGTGGGAGGTGGG
>NJDC01002121.1:115730-160620 GCA_002245475.1 Calephelis virginiensis | reverse complement strand
TTTAGAATTGCTCGTTTTTGTGAGCCGTCAACAGCAGAATTTCTTAGAGGTAAATTAATGACCGTCATAAATATAATTAAATAAGATTAATTCATCCAACGATACGAGCAATTAAACCTCAGCAAATAGTTCCAGTTACGCGTGTCATCCTCCTAATTATATGTCAATTATGTCGGCGCAAGTTACGAACAATAGCTGAGACTTTTTCTTATTATTTATAACTAATGGTCGCCCATTGCACGCAATTCGACCATAAATTTATTTTTTTATATTCATACGCTATATTCATTTTTCACGACCAACTACTTTGTTTTCAATCTTTTAAGTGCGCCATCTGTGATCTTTTATCGTTATCATCAATATATTTGTTTGTGTGTGTCAAATGCATGGTAGTGTGTGGCTAATGTTTTATTTAGTGTTTTAAACACTAAATAAAACATGTACATGTACTTTATAAGCATTATCATTGAAAAATATTAACGTTCTGCACTTCTCCTAGACATAAACTATAAGTGTGCCAAATTTATGCTCCTGCGTCCGCACAATTTTCGTCAAAAGGAGTCTAAAATTTTGGCATCACGAATTAATACATAGATACGTTTAAAAGTGTATTTTATGTAGTACTGATAGGAAAACACGCAGATCTGATATCTATTGCGTTTATATGCCAAAGATAAGTCTTTTTTAAAAAATTGGTAACTGCATTACTCTTTTCATAAAAGCGGAATATCATCGTCGTGGTCTAATAATAATTGGCATTGACTACATAAAGTCTTGGTTTCGATTCCCAGGTCGGAGAGCTGAAATGTATTTTTCACTTCGCTAGTAAAAACAACGTTACCCGGGATCAGGTACCCAGTATAAGTTTGCTATACATGATAAAGGACTACTACATTACGGGACTAAGTAGTACCTTCGACTGACCGTGGGTGTACTACTTGTACCTGTGCCTACCTCTTCGGAGAAATGGACATAAAGACACTTACATTTTCTAATCAATTAAACTAAGTTAAGAATTTTATAATACTGAAAGACAAACACGCAAATGTCGGATTTGCATCCACCATCAACTTATATACGTCAAATATAATAACGTAGTACGTCAAATGCAAACAGCATTACCTCTTTCATGTTGCCGGAAACCAAAGCTTTTTATCAAAACAGCATATCAAAATGGTATATTTTGAAGCAAGCCATCGTAAAATCATACCATAACAAACTAACCTACGCCCTAAACTTCGCCCGCGAACAAACAAACGTTGACTTTCTTTCAATTAAAATATATATGTTCATACTCGATCGATTTTAATAGACGTACAATTGATTTTTAGTTAAATTCGCATTCATGAAATAGCGTAAATCTCATTTTATTTGTTTCAGTTTAATATACATGATGTCGTAATATTTTTTTTACAAACAAGCAGACAGAAATGATGCGTTGCCAACCTGAGGTCGGGATGTTAGGCCTCGATACCAGCTAAACCTCTTTTAAACCGGAACACGTCAACGTCAAGCGCTGACATAATGGTGGTAGGAATAGGTGGAATAGGCGGTGGTACCAATCCGGGCGAGTTTGTGCGAGACTCTACCACCTAGTCAGATGTCACGGTGTTAGTGATGATAAGCCTATGCTCGCCTTTTACGAGCTGCCTGACAGGAAGACAGATGGTCTATTCTATAAAGAAGCCCAGACAAACACGGGGAAAAAAAAAACTGACAAACACATACAAGGATTTCAAAACAAAATTGCTTTTAAATTAACTTATAACGTTCCAGTAATCTATCTCAATCATTTTTTTCTGGAATATGGAGGATATTCCAGAAAAAAATGATTGAGATAGACGCCGAAAGAACTAGGAATTGTAAATATGCCACAAGTATATAAACACATCACTTGGTTTAACAGATAATTTATATTCGTTTGTTTTAATAAATAGTTGTTAATATATACAGCATCTCAACACTCATTAAGTATCTCGTCATTAAGAAGACAAATATTTGTTTTTAATGAACCCGGTAGAATCATTCATAAACCGGTATGCCCCATCAAATCAGACACATTTTTGTGTTCGACAAAAATAAAAAAGTTTCTTATGAATATTACATTTGTAGCTGCGGTTTTAAGGACCCGTACAAAGGTGTGTCGCAATTCATTTTTTAACCGATAGAAAAAGGACGAAGTTCTCTATTCGAATGTATGTTTTTTATGATTTTTTAGAAAGATAGGTCGTAATTTTGCGGTGGTTCCATATTAATTTTATCATGTTCCGAGTTTATCATGTCTCCAACAAGCATGCAATCTGTACAGTACATTCAGTTATTTTTAACCGATTCCAAAAAGGAAGTTTTCAATTCGACTGTATATATTTTCTTGTATATTTACTGCGCGGTGACTCAGCCTATAGCCAACCGATTTAGAAGTTATTTTTTGAAAGATATGTAAATGACGAGTTCGTCAAAGTAAACGAAAATTTATGCAATATTAGGTATAACTCAAAACTACTAGCTTAGGATGTTGATTATTAGGATGATTAGATCGCCACATGGTACGCAAAGAGTATATAAATACTACGTAATAAGAGACGGGACTTAAGTTTACTTGAAAAATTATAACCCGTATAATTTGAAAGTAAGTCTAAAGGCATTTAGATATAAGGCAACTAGTGTCATATGATTTGGCCGAATAAAAAACATAGCAAACTTATTTTTTTATATGAAAGTTGCGCCAAACTGACGGTACGTTACAAAATATTACAAGTCGTTTTTGCAGTTTTATTGCGCTTAATCAATTGACAATATGTGTACAGAGAAGCTGTTTTAAACGCTGCTGCCCATCTTCCTCTTACATTTTTTGACATGTAAAAGTAATTCTAATCAGAATATACATTGATTTGAAATAACCATAACGCACAAGTTTGTACCTACAATGTACATTCGATTTGTTTTATCATTCCTATGCGTGGGACAACGGTCATGCTTCTTATGCCATTGGTTTCACCGCCATTACTATTTTTAACCAAATTCGAAAAAGGAAAAGGTTTCTCAATTCGACCGTATATTTTTGAAGTTATACTTCTTTTGGCGCGTTAGGAAAAAATGATGAGGGTAAATTTTTACGATGCGCGCGCACACCGTCACGAAAAACCGACATGATGAAGTTAGCTATAGATAACATTTTAGTTTTTAAAAACATTTTTCTTATTACGCCAAAGAAGTATAACTTCTAACGCGTGTACATAAGTATACACACACACACACACACACTTTTTTATGTGTAACTTCGTCGTTTATTTTTTTTTGTTGGAAAGAAAAAACTTCAAGGATGGTCCCTTGATAAGGAAACCGGGATCTGGTGATGGCATCCTATAAAAACTAAGTAGAGCTTTCAAAAATTGTAAAGGGCGACTAGTCCGTTTATTGATTTTTTGATTAAGTATTTTAAAGCTAGGTACAAGGTTCTGGAGGTCACAATTACAAGAAATGTCAGGTAGATCTGATTATGGAGCCAAAAGACAGGGAATGAGGGAACTCCTCAACGGTTTATTTCAAACAGACAGATATATCGCATAAACATATAATATTGTATTAAGATTCATAGATAAACGTGTAGGCGATTATTGTTACTGTAAATAAAAATTCGTATTTTGTAATAAATTGGTTATAGTATACTTGTAGAATATAAAATACGCGTATATATAGCTGTATTGATATAAGTAAGGTTTAAGTGTAGATTAATTAGTAATACCTAATGATAAATATGTACATATATTACTTTTGTGTATAGTCTAAGTGCAAATTATTTTTCGCTTTTTAGTAGTTTTTTTTCATTGTGGTCAGCTTAATTTTCTTTTTAATAATGTTGTATTTTTTTAGTTTACTATTTGAAGTCAGGTTTTTTTTGTTAAAAATTATATTTGCCGTCACAGCTTCAGATCTTGTCGTTTTCGTTTCGTTTCCTAAACTCGTCTTGCATCTTCAGCCGACCCATAACTATTACAATCAGATAGGCCTGCTTATCTGATTAATATGTATAAGAAATGCAAACGGTATTAAAGATGCTCATCGACCATCTATCATTAAGATACTCTGTAAAAGTATTAGGTTTAATCATAATTTCTAAAGTTGGCAAATAGCATTTGTCACGATTTATGTTCCGAATAAAATTCGAAATTACTAAACCAATTTTGATCAAAAGTAATTTTGTCCACCTTAAACGATAGGATAACTTTAATACCTATTTCTTGACGGTTTCTGTGAGAGAAAAAATAATTAAATACATGGGCGAAACCGAACTATCAGTAATCGTTTGTTTAAATATAAAAAGTATCTTCACGCCCATATCCCCGAAGAGGTAGGCAGAGGCACAACCAGGGCACCCATGACTAGCCGAAGACACTAAGTCCCACAATGTGATAGGTGGCAAGCCTATCGCCAATCGGGCACATATCCAATCCCGAGCAAAATTTTTAAATTAGAAAATTGGATAAACCAAACTTTATTTTTGTTGCCCGACCCGGGATTCGAACCCAGGACCTCGTGCAGTCAAGTCCAACAACTGAACCGCTAGACCACAGAGAAATATAAGTTTTAATTATCATCAAACAAACGGGCTTTGTGTTGCCCCATTTATCAGAAACTGAAAACACTGTCTGAAACTTGAATATAAACGCTGTTAATTCTCAACTTGCGCCACACAACCGTCAAAAATGACAAATTACAAGTCCTCTGAAAGACATGCAAAACAAACTTCTAACATTAATTAACGCTTTCAGAACAACGTACTGTGCGCGTTTCTGTAATAATGGATGTGTGACCTTTATAAGTTACCCGATCACATAGATTCCGTATGCGTTATTTACATGGACCATACAATCTGGATCGCCTTCTACGTTTCGATAATGATACAAGAAATATACGGAGGAACAATCAACTCTACCTGCTGTTCCGTTAAAATCCACGATAGATGACGATGACTATGTACGGGACGGAACGTGAGTAGCGCAATGCTAATTAATATTCGTCATCCATTTAAAATACATACAACGTAATGCAACTGCAGTCACCGCATTGTTATGTTTGAATGTATGGCGCCCGACTTGTCAATCAATGGGAGTTGGCAAGAAGAAAACATTTGAAAAAGTCAACCTAGGTATATTTTGTTCAAGAAAATGTTTTTTCAAAAAATGTTTTTCACTCCAAACACACATTCGCACTTCGTAGTTTAAATACTAACAGGCTTATTCATAAACGTTGTTTAACTTTTAATTACCAATTTAAATAATGTTTAAAACATATTTATTCATAAACGCTATTTAGGGTTAATCATTTGTTTCGATACTATTAAATAGCTGTCACTTTAAACAACCTCGAACAGGCAGCTCGTAAAGGGCGAGCATAGGCTTACCGTCACTAGCACCGTGACATCTGATTAGGTCGTAGAGTTTTGCAGCGACTCGCCCGGATTGGGTACCACCGCCATACCTATTCCTGCCACCTTAACGCCAATGCTTGCCGTCGACGTGTTTCAGTTCGGAGGATAAAGTAGCCGGTAAACTTACTTTTAATCGAGGCCTAACTTCGAGACCTCAGGTTGGCAACGCACCCTTACCACCTTTGGTATCTCTAGGCGACGTGAATGTCTTACCATCAGGAAATACGTCTTCTTATTGCTGCCATCTAATATTATAAAAAATACCACAGTCAGTGAATTAACTGCTGGATAACCCAGCGTAAGGTGACTGATATTTACATGAAGCCGATATCATTCATTTTGTTACCGTACCGAGTACGTTTTGGTATATGTATAAAGGTTTGGTATATGTACAATATGCTGACACCACCACTTGCTGTAATCCAGAAATTTAAAACCCGATTTTTCGATCGTTATCGGATAGAGCTATTAGAAAGCTATACCATGACCACTGCTGCCTTACTTATTCCTGCCTTTATAGCGACAATGTTCTACTTTATATTGTTCTAAGCTGAAGGATAAGGAAACCGCCAGGCTTGCAAACACAAAATCAAATCATGTCCTGTAACAGCTCCCCAGTAATATCTATGATGTCAATAGACGACTGTCTCTATCATGAGAACCGCCTGCTTTATCGACATCAAATATAAAAATGCACCAATCACCATTAAGTCCAGTCCTGTATTTTTATTAAAAAAGTCATCAATATTGAAGGGCGAATGAGCCTTCAGTTTAATAAACTGCTATTGCTGAAATTGGCTAGTTTGGGCATATTGAATATATATTTAAGTATATACCCGAAAAGGTAGGCAGAGGCGCAACCAGGGCACCCACGACTAGCCGAAGACACTAAGTCCCACAATATGATAGGTGACACGCCTATCGCCAACCGGGCACATATCAATCCCGAGCAAAATTTTTTTTATTAGAAAATTGCAAAAACATTTTATTTTTATTGCCCGACCTGGGAATCGAACCCGGGACCTCATGAAGTCAAGTCCTAAACCTGGACCGCTAGACCACAGAGGCGATATATTAAAACCTGTTATAGTTTTATAGTTTATGTTATGTACCGACCTTGGGTTTCCCATGAAAGGCGTCCATTCGTCAAAGGTGTAGTTAAGTGAAAATCGATGGTGTCTGGCCAGAACGGTCTGATTAATATTGCAGAGCACCGCTTCCGATCGATTCGACCAGAGATTGCACGGTTAAACCTATTACATAACCCTTTCGGCTTCATTTCCTCGCCCTTACATATTTCATTTCTACCAGATTTAAAAGAACTCTTTCATTTCCGTGAACATTGATTGAAATAGTCAGATATAATTGTTTTAAGCAGGTTAAGGGTTTCCATGTTTAAATGTGATGTACAAATAGGATTAACATTAGTATGATGATGTTGAAGAAGATCTAGGTTTAGATCTATGAATTAATAGAAAGAAAGAAAGAAAAAAAAGAAAGAAATAAAGAAAGAAAGAAAATTTGCGGAATATGTGTGTGTAAATAAGATGGTACAAAAATATTTAAGAATATCAACATATTCTACCATATTTTGGAGTGCAAATATTTTAACATTTTTAAAAAAATATTATTTAATCGCCTCTGTGGTCTAGCAGTTCAGTTGTTGAACTTGACTGCATGAGGTTTCGGGTTCGAATCCCGGGTCGGGCAACAAAAAGAAAATTGGGTGTTTCCAAATTTTCTAATAAAAAAAATGTTGCTCGGGATAGGATATGCGCCCGGTTGGCGGTAGGCTTGCCACCTATCACATTGTGGGACTTAGTATCTTCAGCTAGTCGTGGGTGCCCTGGTTGTGCCTCTGCCTATCTCTTCGGAGATATGGGCGTGAAGATACGTACGTATTATTTAATTACATCTAATAGTGATCGGACCGACATAGTGGATTTTTTGTACAAACACCTCAACACTTCAATGTATCGATAATCGATGTGGAACCGCTGTAACGACTGTAGCACCGCCCATGTCTCAACCGAATCGAAGGCCTTCTCGTAGACAAAGACGTATAGATAAAAAAATTTCAATAACCCTGATGAAACATGCACATTAGCTAAAAAAATGTCGATAATGTCAGCTTTCAAACAAAAAATCCACATCAAAATCAATTCATTCGTTCAAAAGTTATGATGTTACAGACACATGCAAGTCAAATATAAAAACACCCCTCTTTCTGACTGGTTGTTAAAGCTCATCATCATCAGCCGGAGGACGTCCACTGCTGGACATAGGCCTCCCCCAAAGAGCGCCACAAGTCACGGTCACCAGCCGCTTGTATCCAGCCCCCTGCGACTTTGACCAGGTCATCAGTCCACCGGGTGGGAGGTCGCCCAACACTACGTCCTCCGGTGCGGGGCCGCCACTCGAGAAACATTCTTCCTCAGCGGTTGTTGGTTCTGCGAGCAATGTGGCCTGCCCATTGCCACTTCAGCTTGCTAACTCTCTGAACTATGTCGGTTACTCTCGTTCTCTTGCGGATCACCGAATTACGGATCATAATTCGCAGAGAAACACCGAGCATAGCTCTTAAGCTCACATTAATGTAAGTAAAATAGCAGCTTCCTCTTATTTTCTTAGCAACAATATAAGAAATTACGACTACATACTATATTGAATTTGCACTTTTACAGCTTCTATTTTTTTATATAAACGTAACATTTTAAAATTTAACGAGACCCTCATCATCCACCATCAAAAATCCACAGTTCCAAAGCGTACAACCATTTCATGACATCTTTACTACATTATGATGGCTGCTAAAGCTATGGTGATCAAATATTCTCACCTAAGTAAAAACCTGACTACATAGTTTTTGAATAACTTGAATAACTATAAACCTGACTCCACATTTCTTAAACAAGTTGCAGACATGAAAAAAAATATTGAAGGTCTAAGTACTAAGTCTAAATACTAATCATTTATGTTTAAGAATAAAATAAAAAATCCAATAAACTCAGGTATTTTTTTATTATAGACAAGCAGAAAAATAAACATCGTCAATAGCCACTAAAGATGTTAAAAATGCGTTGCAAACTTTAAGAATGTTAAGACTTTTAGGTAAGATTACCGGCTACTCTACCCTTCAAACCGGAACAAGATAATGGAGGCAGGAAAAAATAAAACGGTATTAAAAATCCGGCCGAGGACTTGACAAATACTGTAATAAGCAGTAAAACATTTATACACATCCTATGTTTCAATAAAAAAGAATCAGAATAACAGGAAATTCCCTTCACAGCTCCCATACAAATAAGTTGGAACGTCTTTAGGAAAGTTCCCATTGTTTGTGACCGCGACTGCTATTCAAACAAACAAAAGCTTAATGACAGAGTACGAATCACGATCTTAGAGGACTTGATAAATGGTTTTAAAGATAAGCTTAAAAGGCTTCAGACTAGATATGGATATATGATATCTTTATATAACTACAAGGATGTATAGGCTCGTTCTCCAAAGACGATTCCCGATCGGGGCAAGCACTTTTGTGATAAGTATGGATAGAAGTGTTTAATAAATATAAAATCAATAAATTTAATGGACAAATTGATCTAACTATTAAGTAATCACAATATATGGTTGCGTTATGGGTGTTAATCAACGATACCAATACATAAAAATAATTATATAGATACTGGGATAAACTCAATTACCACCCAGACCCGGAAATACATACACATATACATTAAAATGATTATCACACAAATATTATAACAATAACAAATTTTCAGTACAAAACTCCGGTTTCGAATAAAAATATCTGTGTTTCAAATTAAAAAAATTAAACCTATTCAAAGTCACTCATATATTTCACTTACTGTATTATTTTGCTAACTTTAGCTTATTATAGTATTATTTAACTTAACATTCACTAATTATTTAAAAAATAAAAACACATAAGGTTGGACATTAAAACACATAACTCGCATTCGAATTTGACCAAAATCCAATAATGGTTTTAAAATTTTGTTCGCTTGAATTCTTAAATTGCTATTGAAGTCACTAACACCGTGACATCCTACTAGGTGGTAGAGTTTAGCAGCGACTCGCCCGGATTGGTACCACCGCCTTACTTATTCCTGCCGCCATAACGTCATGACGTGTTCCGGTTCGGAGGGTAAGGTAGCCGGTAAATTTGCTTTTGCTAGAGGCCTAACATCCCCGCCTCAGGTTGGCAACGCACCATTACCACCTTTGGTGTCTCTAGGCGGTGTGAATTTCTTAACACCAGGAAATCCGTCTGCTTGTTTGCCTTCCAATATCATAAAAAAGTCGATTTTAAATAGTTCTACTTAGATTACTATACTCGTACCTATCCACGGGCCTAAGTGGATTTCTCAGTACTTCACTACAAATTACTTAAGGCATTTCTGGTGCAAAATCTCTAAACGGCATCCCTTCAAGGCTGGCATTAAAACTATCTCAGACGCGGAAGAAAAACGTTTATCCTCCGAGACTTAAGTTGAACTTGCTTTAGATTAGTTTTATTTAGTTTTTTATTCCACGCAGATTTATCATGTTAAAAATTTTCGTTAAGAAATTTGAATCGCGTAACAACTGCTTTCTTTTTGACACCACACATACGCGCACACACACACACCCCACACACATAATTTTGACCTGATTGTCAATAAATATACTGATATATAATATATGCCTTTCGTTAAGTAATTACCTATTATAAACAAAATAATTTAAACGCAATAAAAATACAAAGAACTCGACCTCCATTTCAATTAAAATTACTAATTTGATTAAATTATCGCCTCTGTGGTCTAGCAGTCCGGGTGTTGGACTTGACTGCATGAGGTCCCGGGTTCGAATCCCGGGTCGGCCAACGAAAAGAAAATTGGACTTTTCCAATTTTCTAATAAAAAATGTTGGTCGGGATTGGAAATGTGCCCGATTGGCGATAGGCTTGCCAACTATCACATTGTGGGACTTAGTGTCTTCCGGCTAGTCGTGGGTGCCTTGGTTGTACCTCTGCCTACCTCTTCGGGGATATGGGCGTGAAGATACCTTTTTTTTAATTTGATTAAAACCTATCAAAATATTTGCACACCACAAGTAGGTAGAATATGTTGGAAAGCTTAAATAATTTTGTAACATCTTTGTAACACTCATAATCCGCAAATAATTTTTTTTTCTTTTCTTTTCTTTTCAATTTAAAATTTAATTTTAATAATGTCGACTTCCATGGGATTCCATCCTGGGCAAAGAGAGCAACTTGGAAGTGAGAACGAAAATTACGACGAATTTTTTAAATCAGTTTAGAAACGACTAAAAAATCGATTAACATACAATAAAAATAGTAGAACGTATAATCGCCACTCTTTTTCAAAGTTGGGTAAATAGTTAACTCAAGCTTCTAACATAGGAAACGTGCAAGTGACCCTAATGGCCACTTGCCCATTCCCGGGTCACATTTGATATTGAGTTAAACTATCAAAAATAAGGTTAATCTAACCCTAGTTGGACGCAAACTCAGTGTTAAATGCTTAACCCAGTAACGCGCAAATGGGCCTAAGGTTGTGAAGCGAATATAGCTTATTAGCGATTAGACAGTTTTTTTCTTTTATTTTAATTTATAAATGCGAAAGTCTGTCTATTACAATTTCAGAGCTATACCGCGGGATCGATTGATACCCGCCGCGGCTTTGCACAGGTATATAAAATAAACATATAAACCTTCCTCTTAAATAACTTTATCTATTAAAAAACACCGCATCAAAATCCAAACCTTTCTTCTTTTTTCATATGTTTGGCACTCGATTACTCGACCAATAGCTATGATTCCAATGTTATTTTTTTCATGATCCTACTTTGTAAAATGAATGAATCTCGGAATCAATCATTAACTATCTTTAAAAAAAATAATGATCATATCTGACATCAAAATTTGGTAATGAAATTGTAGAATGTCACGGTGTTAGTGACGGTAAGATTATGCTCGCCTTTTACGAGCTGCCTGACAGGAAGACAGATGGTCTATTCTGCAGAGGGACCTGGACCAACACGTGGAAAAAATAATGAAAATATAATGTTTAAAGGTGAAATTACCTTTGTTTTACCTGGCCTTAATTAAGCATGACATCCCAGACCTCACATTGTAAGACAAACTAATAATCTTGATCATTACTCGAATAACTTTAATATGGAAGTTGAATTTTCAATGTGAAATTTCGTATTAGGTTAAACGATACCGTTCTGACGGAGCAGGAGCATTAAAGCTACCTCTGATCCGGAACGAAGACGATCAGCTTTGGAAGCGATACTACTTGGATTTACTGTAATTTAGTTTTTTATTCCATGAGGCGTGAAATAATATTTGCAGTAGATTTTCTTTTCCGTTTTTACGATACACTATATAGCACTTTATTTTTACCGGATTATATCGGTTTCATTTTTTCTTCCAGCGGTCCAGGTGTTGGATTTGACTGCATGAGGTCCCGGGTTCGATTCCCGGGTCGGGCAACAAATAGAAAAGTTGGTATTTCCAATTTTCTAATAAAAAAAGGCTTGCCACCTATCACATTGTGGGACTAAGTGTCTTCGGCTAGTCGTGGGTGCCCTGGTTGTGTCTCTGCCTACCTCTTCGGGGATATGGGCGTAAGGATACTTTTTTTTATATCGACTTCATTTTTTTACGTTTGTAAAACTATTTCATTCAGTTTAAGTAATTTTAAATACAACACTTAAGTTTTCAAAATAAAAATTTAACTTGCTTTTACTTGGAAGGACCATTGGGGGTTGTAGGGCTGAGTACTCAAGAAGACGTATCACATAATCCAGAAATTATGTTAGGTTAAGTTTAACAGGAATTACGACGACCACCTTCCTTCTCCATCATGATATCAACTCTCCTATACTATAACATTTATTGTCATTGAAGTTAAAGAAAATAAAAGTCCGCTAAAATGTAATAGTACACACAAAATGTCCGCCATATTAATTTTATTTTTTTTGACCGCCTCGTTTCGTCGAGCGGTTAGCGTACACGCCTAAATACAACGACCAACCGCGAAGCTTCCCGACAGAAAATTCCCGACGGGGGCAGACATTTGTGTGATTAACATTTAGATGTCTGCATTTCCAGGTCTGAACGTTTTTAAATTTATTCTGGTATCTATTGTATTAGTATCGTTGAATAACACCCATAACATAAGTATATAATATGCTTACTATGGGGTTAGATTCAATTTGTGTAACTTGTCCAGGGATATTTATTTATTATTATTTATTCCTTCAAATTAAGTCATATAATTAATCAAAGTTTTTTTATAGTGATATCACTTTACTTTTCAAGTTATCTTCAAATAGTCTTTAAATTTAATAGCCATATTGTGAGATCGCAATAAAAACTAATAGGCCGCCTTGATAAAAGAGGTTTCTCCGCTGCGCAATTTCTTTTTTTCACCTCGTATATCTTTGAAGAACTTATCCAGGCCAGTATTTTTTTTTATTTTTTCAGAGGTCCTTAGGAGTGATTTCTCTAAATTTAGCGATGCTCGAGACTGGTAACGATCTTTCTCCATAAGGCGATCCACCAGCTCTTCTGCCCTCTTTCAAATAAAAAACACAAAGTTTGTGTGAGACGTTATTCAATTTGTAATGCTAAATTTAACAATCGGGGATAACATTTGTAACTAACATCACGTGATCTATATAAAAACCAAGTGAATTCGCTTTTTTCTTTTTATAGTTGTTTTATACACAAGGTTGTACCATTTGTGCGTGTACCACCAGTAGTAACTACTGTTCCAATTTGTGAAAAAGGTTGTGCGCGAAAAACCCTTTCATGGTCCCATACATCCTAACTTTTATGCACGACGCACGTTTTTTATTTATAAAAAAACGTGCATCTACGTGAGTGCGTAGATGCCTGCGTGACTATGCGTATGTGTAATTCTGCCTGTCGGCCTTTCTGGATGGACCGATTTCGATGCGGTTTTTTTTTATTTTGTGATCGAGATGGTTTTTAGCCACATTAGGTTTTGTCGGGGGTATCAGAAAGTTTTCAATTTTAGGATTATCACAAACAGAAAAATAAAAACAACATACCTAAACTTTAAGCCTCGTATAAAAAAAGATGTCCTTATTTTTAGCCCCCGACGGAAAAAGAGGGGCATTGTAAGTATAACGTGTCTGTCTGTCTGTCTATGGCATCATAACTTTTAAAACGATGAACTAATTTAGATACAGTTTATTTTATTTAAAAGCTATCGTGATAGAGATGGTTTATAGCTACATAGATTTTTTAATTTTAGTGTTACTAGGAATATTACTGAACCTTTTTCTTATACTTTGTACACATTGTAGAGCTTTGTATTGCTTTTAATTTCTGGTTATCCAAAACACATTCTTTGGCATTAAATTACAAACAAATCAATGATTCACTCGAACACAATTATTATTTATTGAATAGCTGTGCGCAAAGATGGCTCGTACTCAATAATGATTATGATGAAGTTTTTATTGTGAAAATGTCTGTTAAAATCGACAATTATCCAAAATTTGTGAACGTTCATAATTCAGACAATAGCAAACATTCATTGTTGTATGCTATGGTTATGTTATTTTATATTATTGCACTTAATATTTGTTTCATAGTTAACCCATAACTAATAACATAATAATTGTTTATCTTTTATAAGTATGTTTAAGTCTATATGTAAATATAATAGCAGATATTTGTAGAATAAGTTACCGAGGGCGGTATTCCCAAACAATTATGACTTAGGGACCTTCAAGAAAAGAGCGTACTCATTCCTAAAAGGTCGGACCTAAAAGGTCGAAAGGTCATTCCTAAAACGCATTTGTGATACTCCTGGTGTTGCGGATGCCCGTGGGCGGCGGTGAACATTCCATCAGGTGACCCACTTGCTCGTTTGCCTGCTCTTGTATAAAAAAAAGATATAGCGTCGGTGATGGCTACGTGAGCTCCCGAGTTCGATTCCCGGGTCAATGAAAATGTGACCAGGATTTGATATGTACCGGATTAGATATCGGTTTAAGTACTTCCAACAGATCAAGGATATCCTGGTTATACCTTTGCCTTCAGGAATACGGGAGCGAAGACGTTTACATAGTACTGTACTATACACTATAGTACTTTACTATATTTATATTGTATGTACCATAAGTACTTGTATATAAATCGTTTATTTTATTGCTTATTTACATAATTGCTTGCTTGTTTTATAAGCTCATCATGATATTTATTTCAGCTCTACTTTCAGCAAGTCTAAAGTTTCTCCCAAATGTTTGATCCCCTCCACCTTTGGCAACTACTGGTGACCTGCGCCAAGTGCACACATAGCCAAGTGGACAGACGACTACACTGTGCTCACTTTGTATCTACGTATGTTAATTCGCATAAAATTCTTTGCTGTTCTCAGTTTGTAAATTGAAGTGACAACGAGCAAGCTGCTTATTGCTATATTAACTTACAAATAAGAGACGATATTACCATTTTTGTAAGCAGAGCAACCAAAAATGTACCTCATTGCAAAACATTACGTTGCGACGTTGCGACGACGACGACGCACGATGAATCGTAGAAATCCCTGACGAGACATCGTTTTAGTGCGCATAGCATCTAATAATATGCGGAACGATATAGGAAATTTGTAAGACATTTTGTCATGCACAAAACAACGTACAAGCTACACAAAACGTACAAGGTACAAAGTCGTAACATAATGTAACGATGTCCGTTGTTTTGGGAACGTTTTGTAAGTTGAGCGCCCGGTTAACGTAATATATTTATTGTTGTATGGAAATAAAACATATACGCGTCAAATAGTAGCTGCTTCTATAAAGCTTTGTTAACAAAATATAATATTTATGTACAAAACATACCAATTTCGCAACCTTGAATCAAACAAAAAGTTGAATTACATTTTATTATTTATCCTTACAACAATGTTTAATTCATAGGATAACAAATATAACATGGTTATGTTTATACCAGGTAAAAATATAAATGGAAAAGTTTTGAAATGTGGATGTTTGTTTTATCACGACAATATCGCTGTTTGGATTTTGCTGTCCTTTCATAAACAAATAATTATGAATAGAAATAACACATAGCCAACTTTTGTCCTGTTACATGATTCCGCTGTTGTTTCCGCTCGCTTATATTGCATACGCTGGTTAAACCGTTTGAGATACATCAAAATAATGTACTATATATATACATATATAATAAAAAGGCCTACAAAAAAGTCCGCAATAGCATACACCTATCTCCTAAGGTTGACCCACAGTAACCATTTTTAGCTTTGAAAAATATGTTAAAAACCTTTTATTCGAAAGCTGATTTCTAATAATCAGTATTAATCCTTATCCACATAAGTTCCCTTGGCCATCCATAGTAGATCAAAATTTTTCATTACTCTTTTTCATTTAAATAAGTACTTTAGAAGTTTTTTACAAATTTAAAATTACACGCAACCAAAAAATGTTTATATTATAGCGAAACCGATCCTCAAAAAATGTCATAGTTGCCTATGTGGGGTTCGAAAAAATTAGCCCGCTTCTTACATCTGCACTTTTCATAAAAGGTAAAAATTGTAAAAATTAAGTAAAGGGTAAAATGTGAAAAGTAAGTAAGTAAAAATGTAGTATATGAATTAAGATACTTCAAAGACACAGAAATCTTCTCGGTATGGGCAAAAGGGGAGTTGTTTACTCCGAATTTAACGCGTGCGAAGCCGTAGGTAAAAGCTAGAATTTTTTATTTAAATGTATCAATTCTTGCGCATGCAACGTTTCTGCAACAGAGTGTTTTATGTTAAGTTTTACAATACAATAGGAAATGAATGAATATCACACAGCTACACTTCACAACTCTAAGCAAATATTAAATGTATCACATGACTTTTGTTTGTTGTTTTTGACATTTCAATAAATGTGTGTAATTAAAAAACTAATACGATAGTTTGAAATGCCATAAAATAAATTAAAACACATAGCGACTTTTGCACGCGCAAGGACGATTATGCACTTATAAAATACAATACTTGTACTTTTTACACAAAACATGTTACGTATACTTTATGTTACAACTAAGCTATCTAATAAGAAATACTGAAATGAACTTACAAAGAAGAAGACTTATTTAATTCTTAATATTTAAAACTCAGATAAAACTAAAAAAGTAGTACTAGTCACAAAAAGAATAAAAAAGTATGTATTTATTGTAAATGATCGAATGCCAACAATGATCAAATCTGTATATATATAAAAGAAAATCGAGTTTTTTACAACACCTATACCTCGAGATCTGCTGGATCAATTTTCATGGTTTTTGATTTGTTGGATTTGTCTTCGCCCCGAATAGCAGAATACACCTTAAAAAATATGAAAAATGAATGAGTCATGATAGTTAAACCGATTAGGTTGAAAATGAAGAGGTAGCTTAGAACCGGGAGAAGGACATGGAGCACATTTTATCCCTTACAAAAGCGAGGAAACTGGAAAAAAACAACATTTCAATTTTTCCCATATGTACAAACTTAACGGGAAACAAAGTTCGCCGGGACAGCTAGTGGAAAATACAAATCTAGTACATACCTGGTGTATATTTCGTGTCTGCCATTTTCGAGAAAACACTATGAGCACTTTAAATTGAAAAAAAAGTTCTCAAACTTTAAATACGAAAGAGTAGGTCGTAATCAACATGTATTATAAAACATAGGCGTTAAATAAACCAGATGGCAGCTGTCAACTCGACCAAACATCGCATTACACAGTTGCACCTCGTTATACGTGGCTTCCTACTCTCTTGTTAGACAAATTGTGCCAAGCATTTGTATACATTTTATCTTTCATCACATTGCAAAACTGTTTTACGTGTATATTTCCATAATAATACTGTAAACATAAAAGCTATGCATCCGTGGTTAGCACACATGTCTAGCACCACTGAAAACTGAGGACAATAAGATTCGATTCCCGATAGCGGTTGGAATTAACGGAATAAACATACATAAAAAAAGCATCTTCACGCCCATATCCCCGAAGTGTTAGGCAGACGCACGACCACGACTAGCCGAAGACACTAAGTCCCACAATGTGATAGGTGGCAAGGCTATCGCCAACCGGGCACATTTCCAATCACGAGCAACATTTTTTTATTAGAAAATTGGAAAAACCCTATTTTATTTTTGTTGCCCGATCCTGGACTCGAGCCCGGGACCTCATGCAGTCAAGTCCAACAACTGAACCGCTAGACCACAGGGGCGATAAGTATACATCGTTAAAACAAAGCTGAAATGAAAAACATAATTCGGCTAGGATATTTTTTACATTATGACCCATAAAAGGACGCTAGCTACTAATAAAATACTATTTATATAAATATACCTCCTACAGCAGATTTCGGATAGAAAAATGGTTGGTGGTGTCAAGAATCTTAGAATCTCCGGCCTGTTTGTATAAAAAAAAGAGGTTGAGTCTACTTCAAGACTCCTGCGGTTCTTAACTATCACCGAGAGATTTATATACATATGACTAGCTGTTTAAGTTTATCTTCATCATCGTCATTGTTAGTGACGGGAACTAATATTTTTCCGCAGTCAAAGGTATCTTAAATGTTGAGCCGGGCTGTAAAATCCCACTACTACAAAAATTTGGTAAAAACCCATTCAATGTATTTATAATTTGTTTTTAATTGTCCTGGATAAAATACTGAAATTTCATCTGTTTTGCTAATTTAAACATTTGTTTCTTACGGTCTAATAACAATCTGACAACACTAGTGTAATTTTAGCTGAGCTAGCCAGATTTAAGGAGGAGGATGTATAGGTGAAAAATTAACAAAAATGTTTGAGTCATTTTTTTCCTATTATTATATATATCTTCTTATTATATATATATTGTATATATCTTGTATATATCTTATTATTATATATATATTGGTTTTAGGTCCTGTATCCGGTCTATAATACTCTATGCATAGTATGTTTAAAAAAAAAAACATTTCATGCGCAGATTTATTTTTGTTATATGTGTATAATGTATATTATACACATATTATACAGTATATTAAATAGATAGAAATACTAGAAAATCTTTTTTTTAAATTCACGTCCGTCGAATACTGCCATTTGATAGTAATAACATTGATCTATAATCAAACCAAATTCCTAAAATAATAATTTAAAATAATGCCTCTGTACAGGGCCGTCTTAGATTATGAAGGGGCCCTTGGGCACACAAAAACATGGGGCCCTTTTAGAATATAAAGAAATTAAAGTTTAAAATTTTTTTCACTATCAATCTTTGGGTATTCAATTAGATACATTATTTTATTACGGTATGTAAATAATAATATAAGTATGCTGCTGATCGTTCTTTACGCTCACAAATTAGGACAACGAGAAAAATATAATGCACCATACCAAAATATCTGAAGGTGAAAAGTGAATGAAATGGTCGATCCTTCGGGGCCCTCTGCGTATAGGGGCCCTGGGCACAGGCCCCGTATGCCCTTATGGTAAAGACGATATTGCCTCTGTATGTAGGTATGTTTTGGTGATTTGTACTCTCAGGCAAAGAAATGAAGTAAGAGGAAGGCGGTCTTTCCCTATCACATAATTATGTAAATAACAAATATCCCTGGACAAAATACACAGATTGAATATAATCTCAAAGTAAGCAAATTATACATTGCTTCTGTTATGGGTGTTAGTCGGCGACCCTATTACATAAAAATACTGAGATAGATAAAAGTAACATACATACATATCTTCAAGCCAACGCCACGGAGTAGGCAGACAGAATTGAGTGCCAGACCTCACGATCCTGACAAACCTATCTGGCTTCCTTCACATTCATTATCCTTTTCATACAAACACGCCGGTTTCGGACTCTTGACACTACCCTCGAAGAATATCCGGAGTGGTCTGATCGTCGAATGTCAACCTGGTCTCCCCGGGTACCTACATCCATCCACATTCGCATTCTATATCTGCTTTGATAATCTTTCCTCTGTCACTCTTTCCACATGACCGAACCAGCGGAGCATTTTTTCGCATTTTAACACCAACACTTTCTTTCAATCCCACTCTTTCTGGACCTATTACGAATGCGGTCTGCGAGCGTTACACCACAGACTTTCCGTAGCGCTCTCATTTCGAGATAAATGTTAAATTGATTAACACATCCATACCCAGAAATGCAAACATTTAACTGGTCATCACACAAATGTCTAACCCATCGAGAATCGGACCTAATCCTAGCGGTGTACGCTAGTCTCTCAACCAACGAGGCGGTCAAATGTCCAAGTACATACATTCCAAGTCAAGTACATACATTCAGTGCAAAGGAAACAAAACATTAAAGTAATTTTGTAGACGCATGTACCAAATTGTATCATGGAAATTGATTGGCGATTACGCATGCTGTCCAAATAGGCGGTAGTCAAACAATTTATTACTTTAGGAATTCGAATGAGACCCGCACTAAATCAATCAGCTCCTCCAATTAGCATCAGTTCAATTACACCAAAACCAAGAAGTCCTTGTACATGCTCAATGAGCAGACAAGACGGATGCGTCTAGTTGAGCGGATTTAGTTGGACTTTAAATGGATTGGAGCAATTTGCATCGACACAACAATTGGATGCGTGTGTACTACGACAATTGTTCCGTGATCCACCAGCTGGGACACTTATCTGCATCGTAACTTCGATGTATCAAGTGTTACTCCAAAACTGATATAGACGATTCTATCAATGGCTATTTTGATCAAAGGGAGAAGGGTATTAATTCGTCTGGATGTTTTTTTGTTTGTTTTGATTTCAAATGGATTTTGGTGGCTTTTTTTCTACACGGTATGTCATAAGACAAATGTGGTCCCTTTTTTTGTCAATTTTAATCAAGATCTGGTAAATAGTATTCAAATATTATTAAATGTGTATATACTATATAGGATTTACGACTATATAGCTTTATAATATTAGTATGAACCGATTCTGTGATAGATTTGACCTTGCACAGAAAAATGTGGGAGAACATCCTGGCATAATGATGTGTCTACCTACTCCAAACAACGTCATTTGAAAACAATTATTGCATTTGCGGACATTGCTTAAAATCTTCGAGATTCATCAGAATTGCACAGTAAAAGAGACTTTAACGGCTCAGCTGGTTCACCGAGCAAAAGTAATGATACCTTACTATTCGCATGCGTTTCATCTTTGAATTTCAAGAAATCACAATGCTGACATTTTTAATTCACTTGTCAAATTAAAATCAAAGGAGGATTTTTATACTGTAACGTATGGTCATAATCGAATGCTGCATTAACAAAAACATTCCTATTAAATCTACTGAAAATGCTTCTACGTTGAGCTTGACGTTGAGCGCTAGCTGATCTTCTCTTTTGCGACTGTGTAAATGTCTTCGAATTCCTCAAAGACGCTTGAAGGTCAGCCTGTTCCGCAAGTCTCTTTTGCGTCTGAGTGAAGGTTTCCGATTCCCTCAATCGTCTTCTGTTAGTCCTTTATGTTTACTCTCCGGCTCCTTAACTACCCCTATACTAATTTTCGTTCAGATTGGTCAGATCAAACAAACAAATTAACTTTGGGATTTATAATATTACAGTGGGATAGTGGGTAGTGTCGATCACTCGTGGGTTCATCATCAGAAATTCTACATAATCTACATAATAAATACCTACGAACTAACTAAAATGTATCAACTGAAGGATTCAGATTCTTGAAGAATTGGTACTTTTGTAGGTAAGATGATGATTAAGAGCTCCCATCATCAGCACAGCATCATGAAGTGAACATTGTCGAATGCTAGCAAGTGATTATAATCCACAAAAACACTATTCTTGCCAATATTTTTTTTCGAGTTTTCGATCTCGGGTTATACTATATATATATATATATATATATATATATATATACTTAGCAGATTTTACAAAAATCAATAAGTTGGTACCTACAAGTTTATTTACGGAAGAAAATCGCGCGATAAGCTTTTATGGTCAAATAAGTTGTGTATAATGAGGTTATAAGTTCATAGTTAATATTTTTAAAGAAAAAATATTGTTTTCTTATTTACATACATATTTATATACTAAATATATACAACAAATATACTTTTTAAATTAATTATTGCTACGTATGTTAAATACAAGCTGAATAGAAGAACCCAAAACAATGGCCATGTATCAACATTTTGCCAGTTTTTTACTAGTGGTAGAGTTATGTGCAGCATCTTGCGCGGGGATATACCGCCTTATCTATTCCTGCCGCCATAATGATAATGCCGCCGTATTCAGCTCCGCAGGGTATGGTAGACTTGCACAAAGGCCAAATATCCTGATTACAGTACACCGATGCATCTATAGTGTCTATAAACCACGGTTATATCTTACTATCAGGCGAACCGTATCAAGTACACGGCTCCCTATTTGCTTCGCTTCGCTGACCTCTCATATAAAAAAACTCAAAAATCACCGAACGGATTGTTACCAAATTTTACATAGTTGATTACTACGTAAAATTTGGTAACAATCCGTTCTCAACCCTTTTAGGATATCTTTTAGGGAGGGAAAGTCTTTCGTCACGAATATAATAATAGAATATAATAATAGAAGTGAAACTTCAGTAAATCGACAAAAGAATGAAATGAATATATATTTGTGTCTCTTACCTGCAAAAGAATGAGATGAATATATATTTGTGTCTCTCACCTGTCGCTTTTCCGTTGCATCCGTTTTGGAATCAAAACGATTCTAAAAAAGTTTCACTTCAATATGAAAATTCATTTCAACTAGTGTACAAAGAGCCGACAACAGTATTATTTAATCATACATATTTTTGGGTACATAAATGACTTAATAGTCGGTTGTTTCAGATGTTTGTTGTTTGGCTTGCCACCTATCACACTGTGGGACTAATGCCCGATTTCACCAAGAGCCCTTATATTTTAGGGGACCTTTTAACGTATTTTAGGGGACTGTTTTATATGGAAACAGTCCCATAAGTAAAGTTAAAAGGTCCCCTAAAATACAGGGGCTCTTGGTGAAATTGGGCATTAATGTCTTAGGCTAGTCGTGGGTGCCCTGTTTGTGCCTCTGCCTATCACTTCGGGGATATGGGCGTGAAGATACTTTTGCTTACAATAATTATACATATTCACAATTCTTTACAATTTTTTATTATCTGATTAGGTAATATCTGAAATAAATAATTATTCTACTTGAGCTACATATTTATCCTAGTAAAAAGAAAACGATTCAAATGAATAAGCTAAGATAAGCAAGGAATCTGTGTTCTGGGAGTTTCGGTGATTTATTTCAACTGATAACCTTTATTGGCTCCTCGTGACTATCATTATCATTAATGAAACATTAAGGATAAAACTTAACATTTTTTTAAATCTCAGCTTAACTTGCGTACAATGATGACTTGTAAATAAAAAAGTAAATGTATCTTCACGCCCATATCCCCGAAGAGATAGGCAGATGTACAACCAGGGTACCCACGACTAACCGAAGATACTAAGTACCACAATGTGATAGGTGGCAATCCTTTCTATCCCGAGCAACATTTTTTTTTATTAGAAAATTGGAAAAACCCAATTTTCTTTTGTTGCCCGACCCGGGATTCGAACCCGAGACCTCATGCAGTCAAGTCCAACAACTGAACCGCTAGACCACAGAGGCGATACTTGTAAATAAAGAGATACAAAAAATTTGAAAATGATGATTTTATAAATAGATGGACATTACATTTCCGCACAATTTTTATGCGGTCAACGAACAAGCAGACGGATTCCCTGATGGTAAGAGACAATATGGACACCAAAGATGTTATAGGAGCGTCGCTGAGCTATGGCCGGGATGTAAGACGATTTGTGCAAATTTAACGACAACCTTACTTTTCAAGCCGAAACTTGACAAAATCAATGCGGCAGCAAGAATAGGTAAGGCGCTAGATCCGGTACAACCAACAAAACCATTGGTGGATGCAAAGTAACCACCAGTGGTTTCGTTGGCAAATCTATTTTACCTATAAGAGTGGGATTAAAATAACGAAACACATGCTCCGCTGGTTCGGTCATGTGAATGACAGATGAAAGATTGACAAAGCAGATATACAATTTACGAATGTGAGAACTGAGTTGACATTCTACGATCAAACGCCTGGGTGTTTATCCGAGGGTTATGTCAACGGTCTCCAAAACCGGCGTTATTGTATAAAAAAAGAACTTTGCCGAGATAAGGTACCCGTTAGACGATAGGTTTGCTAACCATAACATACTGTATCTCCAGGTAATTGTAGATGCCATGATTTTACATCTTATCTCTTCGTGGATATGGGCGTGAAAATACTTTTTAAATGACGTGCAATCTGTAAAAACTTCGAACCAAATTAAAACCGTCATCGCAAAGTTGGTTAATGAATATGAAAATTTAAAATTACTACAACAATAACTCATTTCTCACAGCTAAGCTGAGTTTCTACAAAATATATAATATTTCAAAACGCAATTATGAAACAATGACAAATACAATCTTTGTGGGACGCTCGCCTATGATTACTGCAGCAGCTGTAAACCAGATGTCACAGTGCTTATTGTTTTGATTTATGGTTAGAAACATCTAGCTTATTATATTACTGCCTAGTTAATTACAAAGTGGAAAAAGAATGGGCTAAATTATGACTATGACTATGAACTTTGGTCGAGGCCTCTATTACCCTATTTTGCTCTTTGAGAGGTCGTGTTCCGATCTTCGTTGTATGTTCTATGCTGAAATAAAAAAATATTATTCTATTAGCTGCAAGTTCCAGCTTTTTCCGGCTAAACAAACCGACAAAATGAGTACATCAGAACTTCTATTACAACAAGAAGAGATGGGGGAGAATATTCAAGCCATCCTGATAAACTAAAAAGGGATTCAGCTATAAGGAAAAATAAGCCTTACGTTCAAGAAAGTTTAGAAAAAATCCATGATTATTTTCAACGAGCGAGTGAAAATCACTCGGTTCTAGAGGCCAAAGGAGAACTCGTTACTCATGACTATTTTATGAAAAATTATTTTCAACAAGTTAAAAACATATTCCAAGAGGCAGTTAGGTACTTTAAATATTTGGAAACCATTGTCAATACTTCTAAGCAAATATAACAAAAGTCTGCAATTTATAAATCCACCGCAGTAAAAAAACATAGAGCTAGAAAAACTAAAATTGCGCATTACACAATTAGATAAAAAAAAAGATTCTTGCGGTCCTGGATTCGATACCAAGACGGATAGAAAAAAAGGATTTTTTTAACAAAAACACGGTTACCCGGAATTAGGTGTTGACCCCGGTTGGCGATAGGCTTGCCACCTATCACATTGTGCTTAGTGTATTTGGCTAGTCATGGGTCTCAAGGTTGTGCCTTTGCCTTGTACGCGAAGATACTTTTATGCTTGTTTGATTCTTGCGATATTTAAAAAACCTACATGGTTTTATTATTGGCCACATTGACGATATTGATAATGTTTTAAGAAATGCAAATTTAATTAACTCGATATTTAGATAGTTAATAATTTAGAGAGATCATTTCGGAAATCACTAATTAATTTTTAATATGTACATAACAAAAAAATTAAAAATGCTCAAACCCCCTACATGTAGCTAAGGACCATCTCGATCACGTCAGTTTCCAAACAAAAAAATCGTATTACAATCGATCCATCCTTTTAAGTTATGATTACAAGTTATGATCACAAACATACAGACACACATGGTTATGTCAAACTTATAACATCCCTCGTTTCTGTCGAGGGTTAATAAACCAAAACATTCATACCATAAAACATGGTGAGTCAAAGTGATTTTTTACCGTGATCATGGATATGCCCTACATAAACTACAAAGCATTATTTAATTAATAGCTATTGATTATGATTTAATGATATGGGAGTGTCCATGAAGATAATTAGCAATTGGAACGCGATCAATTGCCATTTGTCAAATAGCCTAGAAGGGATTCTATGTTTTCGCTTCTTACTTAATAGGAATTCGCAATTTGACAATTTTGCCATCGCTCGTCAAACAAGTTACAGGTCGCCGGTGCCTTCCTTTGCCTTCCGAAATAGCACTAATCTGACCCACAGCGAGGCGTGCATATAACACGCCACACACGCTGTCTATCTTCTGATTTTCGAATGGCTTGAACATAATACCTGGTAAGGGCCTTGGATATTAATTAGTAGTAAGACGTACCATGTGTTTACGGCTTGTCAAGTTTGCTATGCTCGCTACAGTTTCTGTAAATTATTTGTATGAAAACTTTGAACAGCGCCTCTATTGGTAACTAAGAGAAATATATTTTAGTCATAGATTTCGACACGTAACTTACCGGCTGTAATCTATACCAACACAATATGGCAAAGGCTCACGGCTCTTGCCATGAGTTTACGTTTCCACACTCGTTGCAGTCTATGTAAATTGTTTTGTATGAAAACTTGGAACAGCGCCTCTATTGGTAATTAAGAGAAACATATTTTTAAACCAAAAGTGACATAGATTTCGACACGTAACTTACCGAACCTATACCAACTCATCATAAAGGCTCTGATTGTATAAATAAACATTTGACACATTAGTTTTTTTAAAGATTTGTAGAAAAGCGACATCTATTCCAAATTTCCATTACTATTTTTAACAGGCACACTATATACTAAATTTAAATTTTAAATGTTGTCAAATGTATAGCAAGCAGTCGGATTATCTGACCCATCTTCACTATTAACATGAAGCAATAACTTATTTTTTGAACTCCTTAAGCATTAAAAGAACAATAAGAAGTAAACAAATATTTTTTAGATTATATACACCAAAGCTTAACGAAGATTATTATATGCTACATAACATCACGCTACAGCCTCAAAATAAGGAGCTAGAGCAGGTGAAGCTGAAAGCTCCAACATCTACAACAAAAGCAAATGTAATTAGATTTACTTGGGCGTAAGTATCATGTATATTAGACACTGTGGGCAGTTTAAAATTGATACTCCTACGCTTTACCAAGTATTACGTCTTTAAAGTGAGTCTCACATTGTTCTTAACAATTGAAGTAATGAGTTTAGTTTCGAAACTAACCTCGTAATCATCTTCATTCGTCATTGTCTTAGATAAGAAGTAACGTAAGCAGGGACGGCGTTTGAGTATGGCGCGGTTGAGCAACCGCCCAGGGCGCTAAAATATAAAGGGGCGTCAGATCCTGTACGCTATATATTATTTACCTTTTAGTGTGGTTTTGAACAGCATGTAAATTACGCCCAGGGCGCTGCTATTACTAAAACCGCTACTGAACGTAAGTCACGGGCTTCAAGGTAGTATTTATCACAACTAGCCACAGACTAAATACAATCCTGTTTTTACGCAGACTTTAAAAAACCTTGTTTAGCCGCGATGAACAATTTTTTTATTATATGCAAACAAGTAGACGGTTTGCCTGATAAGCAAATTATTCCGGTAACATGAATGTTAGTCATCGACACTTATAAGCAGAATTACAAGTAACTTACAAGACAATTATTGTCGAAATAAATTTAAACGTCAAAATCCGAAAGTACATACGGTTTATCATACGAGTGACTGCTATTAACGGCAATCGAACTTGAGTCTCTTCGACGCTTGATGGCGTTATATGTTTAACCAACAAGGCCCTCAAAACTTTCGAACAAGTATCATGAACTCATTTAAATGAAGTAAAATTGCCCGAAAACGACTCCAATTTATTTAAAGCGACGCGATTTGTTTTTTTTTAAAGGTCACGATTCCAAGGTGGCAAATTAATTTTATAAAGATTTAACAAGTGTCAAGATTAACTGTCAAAAACCACTAGTCGGAACTGGATTAAATTTATATGGGACATCGGAATAATAAAAACTTGATTTTTTGGCGTCATAGTGAATGAAGGTGGTCGTATTTTTTTTATTGTTATTGAATTTCGTGTTTATATTGAGTGAAATTCGTTAATTTAGGTGGGAATTAGATTAATTTTGTTCATTGAAAGTGCACAATTGAAATAATATGAAGAAATTAGTGTATCGTCTCTTTCCTCGCTGCCGTCTAATCTCACTAGATGAGCTTGAGTAACGAAGCCACTGCTTTACTCTGACCCTGACCTGACATGACTTTGTACATAGTGACTAATGACTGTGACATTAGCAAAGTAGTCGTGAAAAATGATAAAAAGCCATATGTATAAAAGAAGAAGAAGAATAACGACCTACCTTCCCGAATAAGAAAATATTTCTTTCATGTATCATTCTTAGCTGATTAATATAGTAAGAAAAAAAACTTCCATCGAATTTAAACCTTTTAGAAGTCAATTAAAAAGGCACTCATATTGAAAGCAAACACACGTCGGTAGAAGTAGCTTTGAAATAATAGACCTTGGTTAAAGACCTACCTTCCCGAATAAGAAAATATTTTTTCCTGTATCATTCTTAGCTGATTAATATAGTAAGAAAAAAAAACTTCCATCGAATTTAAACCTTTTAGAAGTCAATTAAAAAGGCACTCATATTGAAAGCAAACACACGTCGGTAGAAGTAGCTTTGAAATAATAGTACTTGGTTACCGACCCGTACAACACCAATTTTGGTATAACACAAAGATTTGAACACAGAAATCCTAATTAATTAATAGTTTACGAGATTCGTAGCAAGCCAACAAATGCTTGATCTGGGTGAGAATATAAACAAAAAGTTCAACAACAATAGGCGGGTCGGTCGGCCTATTTCTACAGTCCATACATTAACCCTTCAGTTGCATCAGGGTATGTAAACGTCACAACTTTGTTGATTTCGGTATTCAATTAATGATCGAATTCGTTAATTGTTTAAACAACTGTAACATATAATATGTGCTTACAGAAACTATTTTCTTTTATTAACAATTTTTTTTCACTCCGAATGACTTACAATTTTAGCCCTTATGATATTGTAAGCAACGAAATCGGTAGACTATTTAAATAATAAAAAAATATAACAGGTACATAAAACAGTACCAGTGTTTAAAATATTTTAACACTCCGTTAAAACATATGCTTTCACTGACCAGTTGATAATGTTACACATACGAAGATCATAAATGGAGATTCTCCTTCTTTTACAACTCATGCTGCAACAAAAACAAATCACATATTGTATATTTTTTGTGTATAAAATAGTAAGAAAATTGAGTTGTGACAAGCTTTTTATCCCAATTGAAATGGTTTCCACAGGAGAAATTAAAGATTTTTATTGGCGGGCGTAGCCGTTAGGCACGCCTAGTATTGTATACATCCAAGACACGTGTTAACTAACTTTCATTATACGTATAAGGTACAAGAGTGAGGAGGAATTATAAAGATATTAGCATTTACCTGACAAAAATAATTAAAAGAAATGTTCAACACAAAAATAATTATTCAATAGTTTCCGAGACCCGGAGCAAGGCAACAAATGCTTGATCTGGGTGAGAATAGAAACAAAAAGTTCAACAACAAAAGGCGGGTCGGTCGGCCTATTTCTACAGTCCTCACGTAAAAAATCCCCACAGTTGCCTGAGGGTATGTAAACCTCGTAACTTTGTCAATTTTGGCATTCAATTATTAACTTCGCTCTCAATCATTTTTTTAATTAACTACTGCCAAAATTAGGCGTGCCTTGTTCTTTTGTCCTCATTTATTTGTTAAAATGTGATAAATTTGAATAATTTCATTTTTGTTCTACACTACATAGTATGTAAATACATAAGAAAAATTAAATTTCATTGATATTTTAGGCTTAGAAAAGTGAAGGATTGGGTGTTTTTTAAATAGAGTATTTAAATTTGTATTTAATTTATATTTGAACATTAATGAATTACAAAAATAGAAGAATACTTATTCAAAAACATTTTTTAAGAGCATAGTGTTAATTTAAAGACAAATCAAAGCAAAGCAAAGCCTTAAGCCAGAATAAGAGTGGGAGAACTCTTAGTATATCAATTCAGAAGTTAATTATTCTCAAAAAAACTTATACCAAAATGCGTTTTGTGTTTTTTTTTAGAAATTAAACTAACGTGACACTCATCACCTCGGCTTTAAATTTAGTGACATCTAAAATAGGGCTATTTTTGTTTACTGTTACATAAATCTGTACGTAACGGTCACATATGGAGAATAGCTTATTTTAGAATTAAAAAATCATCGATAAGTACCTTTTTATATCACATTTAAAAATAAAGTTCATCATTTAGCCTCGGTAACATTTCAAAACGTTTACGTTTTAGAAACCGTCGTAGTAATTTCTTACCATCAGGTAAGGAAGAAGATCATCCTCATGCCCGTTTTCACGGCGAACAAGCACTCGGCTCTCCAGACGGTAAGCTACCATAAATGTTTTAGTTGAATACCTGTTTTGCGGCTCTAGGTGTAGACAGTAATGTATAATATGCAACTACTCTACTCTCTACCTTCCGGACAAAACACCATAGTCATTATGGCGACAGGAATGGTTAAGGCGGTAAATCATTACCCGACCAAGTTGTACTAACAGTGGTTTAGTTGTTAATGAGCCCTTTCACTTAACGCATATTACCCGGCCAAGTTGTATTAATAGTGGTTTTGTTGGTAAGTTAAAACCCTTTTAACTTATCACCTTTTAAGAGCTGCCAGGCATGGAGACAGATGATCTTATCTACGAATACCCAGACTAATATGAGGAACACCCGTTAACAAACCTATTTACTCAGCTTAAATAAAAACAAGGAATTTCATACAATCTGCCAGTAACCTACCACAATGCATCCAGATACTCCGGATTCACGAGGCAAGCCGCGACAATGCTCCCTTTTATTTCTGTTGCGTTCATTTTGTCTGACTTCAGCAAATTGTGTTCAAAGAGGAATTAAATCATTTTAGTGCTTATTTAAAAAATGATTTGTAACCCATTTGGAATCACTTTCACAGCAAAACTGAGCAGAGAAAAGGGATTTCCTCGTATTAAAAATTACTCACACACTTCGCCTAGAAGCACTACAGCTAGTAATGGTTCATTGTCAAGTTTAGTCTGGAGATGTGAAACTTCTTACCTGAGTATGTTTATGTTTATCATGTTTATGTTTATTTTACTAATAGGTAAATAGGTTGGTCAAGTGGCAAGTTTACAAACTTACTACACTGAACAAACTCGAGGCTCGTGTTCGGTTCTCAACGGGGGCAGGCATTTGTGTGAAGAACATTAGATATCTGCATTTCTGGGTCTGGGTATTTATTAAATTTAATCTGGTATCTATTTAAGTATTTCTATTTATTAGTATCGTTGACTAATACTCGTAACACACAAGCATACAATTTGCTTACTTTGGGGTTAGATTTAATTTGTATAACTTTTCTAGAGACATTTATTTATTACATAATTTGTTACGTTGCTTTAACGCGTTGGTAAAAAGAAAATTCTTTTGTTTAAGATACGCTCGCCGGTTGAACTATAATTTGACCGCCTCCTTAGCCGAATATTTTTTAGCAATCCAATTAAAACATTTCATGTAAAATGCTGCTAAGACGTGACAATATAGCTCGCACTGTCAAAAAGATGTTAGGATGTCATATAGAGACAAGCTCTACTCTATCTTTGCAAACCTTTACCTTATAAATATTACATCTTAATCAAAATTGACCGTTTCATTGCTATTATAACTATTGTATAGCAGGAAAGTAAAGAACGTTGAATATACATATTTACCCAACACTTATGTAGTAGTAAGGTCTATATTTTGACTAAGGTGTAAGGTTTATGAGGTTTGTAGAGCTAGAAGCTTGGCTCTACATGGCATCCTATTAACAGCTTTTTGACAGTGCGAACAATATTAACTCGTCTTAGCTTTTACGTGAAACATTTTTAAATGGATTTTTGCATACAACTAATAGTCAATAATAATATGTGTATCATTTATCCTACTCTTAAAATATGAACAATTCGCGTCAGTCGTCGCTAAAGAGCGTACTTCCGAGAAGTCAGGGAAATATTAGAAAATACTTAATTTTTATGTACTTAGATGATTTAATTATTAATATCGAAGTCGTGTTTTGCAATTTTACTGCCCTTAAATTATAAAAAAGCTGCTTGGTAGGAAAACCATCGAACTTTATTTTTACAAGGAGTCTGGGACCTGAATGCGTATTTAAGATATATAACACTTCAAAAAACAAAAAAGATATCAAATCTAATTGTATAATATATAAATTACGTGTCACGTTGTTTGTCCGCGATGGACTTTGATTGATTTGACAACGTGTGCAGTTTGATCCAACTTGAAAGATAGGATAGCTGATGTCTCAATTTATGATCAAAAAAATTACAATCCGAGCAAAGCCAGAACAGGCAGCAGCAGACTGTTATATATTTGATAATACTTTGTACGTGCCCACATTTAATTTAACAGGTCAATAATATGTATTATCGTTAAATATAACTTAATATACTAAATGTGCAGGTAATACTTTTTTGTACACTTTGTATGTCACTTGATAGATTTCACAAAAATATTCTAAACGTTGACAAACCTATTATAATCACAAGATGCCATAGAAGCGAAATCGGAAGTCCTATAAGTAAATACATTATATCAAGAAACAGTACAAGTGTACAAATCGTAGATAGTATATGTTACTTCGAAAAATCCAAAGTTGTGAAACACTTATGTTCAATTCTAAATGACCCGTTGTGCTAGTTCTGTTACGATGCGCATAATGGCACTGCTTTTCTGGCATCGACCTATAGTCTAACGTGATGAGCTCAAATTGAAGTATAAGGCCAGTTATTTCGCTTATAACTTTATGATTAGCTATTTTCCTGTACCGATTTGAATTATACTCGTCGAAATACTATAAACTCCAAAAAGGAGAAGGTTGTTAATGTAAACTAATTTATTAATAAATTATTTTTTTTTGTATATTTGCTACCTGATAACCATGCAGATTGTTATTGTTTCTTATTTGGGAAGATGGGTCATGAATTCGAGCTGATCCCATATAAATTTGATTACAATCTGATTTGAGGTTTCGGAGTTTTTATACCCACCTTAAATGCATACGTTTTCCGAAAAGCGATAAATGAAACCCTTATGCCCCATTCCTATGTTTCAGAAACGAGTGGTTACGGATGCTAGTTGTGAAATAATGAGTAACGCCCCATTACTCATGAGATAAATACAAACAGTATTATACTTCCAGATTACGTTTCGTTTGTTATAGGAACCGGGCGTTGGAGATTCGTCATGCCCATCTGTATGTCACAGCCACTTTACACACAAACTATACTATACAATTGAAAAATTTGTAAATGTTCTGTTAAATACTTTGCGAGTTACATTTCGCACAGATCTAAAACTAATCTACGGGATCTCCTGATAGTAACAACCGTTGCTTACAAACCCTATAGATCAGCCTTTCCCAAAGTGGGCGATAACGCCCCCTTGTGGGCGCTGGTAGTCTAGAGAGGGGCGGTAAGAAAATCGGAAAAATTTGTTTTATTTAACTTTAGACGAGACAAATATGTTATTAATGAGGTTTTTGCGGAAAAAAAACGGGGAGGGGGTCGCCACAAAGTTGATGATTTTGAAAGTGGGCGTTACATGAAACAAGTTTGGGAATCTCTGCTATAGATATTGTAGGTGCATCTATCCTGTCTAACAGTCTGTCCACATGTCATACGCACCTACATCTATGGTGTCTATAGCTAAAGTTATTTCTCACCATCCTGAGAGCTGCGTGCTCATTTGCTGTCTATTGCCATATAAAAAAATTAACTTTGAAGTACGAGTAATTTATAAGTACATGCCTAAGTGCCCGCTATCTCACAATAAAGACATTCAACAAATTTCCCAATTTTAGACGTCTAATTAGATAAGGCTTAGATGGTTAATTATATTATGTCCTAAATTTGTTATCTTCATGATAACTTATTCCGTATAGGGTTGTCAGACGCCAGACTTTATTAACGGAAATTGTTTTTTTCTTTCTTTATTCTATTTTTAGCGACTTCAAAGGAAACATGAGCTCTTTCCATTGGATGTTTTAAATTAAATTATTATTCCTTAATATTCAGACGCTTAGACTGAATTCGAAAATAATTTTGTTTAAATTTATATCCTCACACCCATATAATCAAAGAGGTGGCAGAGGCACACCTAGTACACCCACAACTAGCCGAAGACAATGTAATAGGTGGCAAGCCTTTGCCCACTGGGCACATATCCAATCCCTGGTAATTTTTTATTAGAATTTTAAAAATAGAAATTTTCTATTTGTTTGTTGTCCAACTCGGGTATCGAACCCGAGACCCCAAGAAGTTACGACGCTTAGACAGCTTAATGGCAGAGGCGACAATAAATAATATAAATACCTACTAAGTAAACTAATAATAAATTATATATACTTACCAGGTGGTCCATGGCTCTCAGATCAGATATACCTATACATGTATATAATAATTGAATGTGGAGAAATTATTGACTTTTAATTATACTTGCTCTCCTGAATTCTCGATTTTAGATTTTTTTGTGAATTTGCTTTTCTACACTTCATTTTTAAACAATTTAATTGAAGAAAATCATAGTAGTTAAACTAAAGTACGTGAAAAACATGAGCTAGTTTTACCTTGTACGTTACAATTTTTATACCATTATAGAAGCATTAAACCTTAGAAAGAGTTTCATCACAATATATGATCAATAAAAATAGAGCAGAGCGTTGCAAAGGAGTTTCATTATACAGACAGATTTAGAAAGTTTATTTCGTTAATTAATTGTATTCGTAGGCTGATGACAGGCAACAGTATACCTAACTAGTTTTGTTTAATGTAATAAGATAGCGAACAAGCACATGGCTCTTCTGATATTAAGAGATAACCGTGTTCTATAGACACCATAGATGTTATGGGTGCTGTCCTATGGTCGGGATGTTAGGCCTATTGTGCAAGTCTACCGGCTGCCCTACCCTCTGGACCGGAACACGATAATGGCGATATGGCAGCATGAATACGTAAGTGGGTGGATCCCTACCCGGGCAAGTGCTGCACACAGCACAACACTCTACCACCAATGAAAACTAGTCCAATAAAAGGTTAAAAATATTTCATATTCAGATTACTTTATTCGTGTAGAAATTTGTAGTAGAATAAACATCGCTTAGTAGTAGAATAAACTAGAATAAAAATATGCAAGGTGGCTGAAAAGAAATAGTAGGTTTTAGTCAAGCAATGGATCAGTGCCTATAGGCAGTGATATGTCTAAATCATTGCGCTTGCGCTAAATCTTACTTTAATAGTACATGTAAATATAGATACTTATTACCTAACATTTCGACTTAGGTTTTAATTCAGCTTTTTTATTTCCGGACAACCCCTATTTTGTAAGTATTGAGGTTAAAAAGGTAAGTGTTTCAGGTCAGACTAATTGCTATACTTTTGAAGCAAAAAGGCTTGAGCATTTCTTCATTGTCAGCTCAGTTTTACTTACAATTTTTTTTTTCGAAATGACTACTGTTGTGTACGTCTATAGACTTTAACAACGTCACCGGGCTAGTGGGCGAGCAGAGTGCTCAGCCAGAGATTGAATTTTGGGTGGGGCCTGGGACCCTCCTCCCTAAGGGTGTCTCCTGTGAGACCGTACCTCGGCTTAGGGTGGGATCTTGGTTCATTCCGGAAGAGGTTATCGTGGCTGTGTTCCAAGACAACAAGGGCGGAACAAGGGTTTTCGCCACCCCCGGCGGCGGCGGTGTCGCGAGTTTGTATGTGTGTGTGTACTGTTGTAAGAGGCGTTTGCCTCGGTGATGGGGTCATCGGGGTCTAGAATCACATGACGGGGCCTTCGGCGAAGCGGAGGTGGGTCCGTCTCGGGGACATAATCGTTGGCTGCTGCTATCAGAGGGTTCGGGTGATTTTCTAACTTAGAAAAATATGTTTGGGAGAGTTCTTGAAAGTGCTTCGCTAGGCTAGGCAATTCCAAGTCTCTATGTAAATCTGTGTTGCGCATGTACCACGGTGCGCCGGTGGTTAGTCGTAGGAACTTATTCTGAACAACTTGTAGTGGGTACAGGGTTCTCTTAGGGAGATGGGCGAATGCTACACTTGCATATGACAGTATTGTACTTACAAACTAAGCTAACTTCCTTTTAAGGAAGCTGATATCTGTCTAATGTCGCAGAAGTTGAAGTACACAACATACTTTTAACCGCGGCTTCCCTCGTATTTAATTAATTAAAACAGTATCCTAGATGTTACTCTCAATAACATCGGTAAGGCTGTACAAAGTTTAATAATGATTTGTTGAATTTACGAGCGAAAGTGTAACACACGTATATATTCGAATATGTAATATTAATAGTGACAATATGAATATGTACTTATTATTTATTATAGTTATTCTAATAAGTATTATGACAAATACATATAGAAATATATACCTTCTTTTATATCCTTAATGAAAATTTTAACTACCCAATTACTTATTATACTATACTAAATGTATCTACTAATATTATAAAGAGATAATGTTTTTTTTAATCATCAAACTCGAACCTAACGCTAAACGCTAAATCTAGACTCTAAATCAATAAAAAAATTACTTACACATATTTAAAAAATTCGCCACGTTTATTTATAGTCAAGTTACGAGTAATATTACATACATATATATATATAATACACACTATATATAAAACATCATCGTAAAGGAAAGGTATGATTTGATTATTTGCAAAAGACAGTATTTAAACTATTTTATTAAATAGCCAAATTACCGAGACATACATAATATAAGCTATTTCATGAAGGTGGATAGATTAGGAGGAAGAAGTACAGACACCCTCCAATATTATACTTTAAGAAGCTATGTTTCTCAACCGTAATTTTTATTGTTGCAAATCAGACCCAAAGCCTTTCGGTTTTATACTGTTAACTTCTTTGACATAGAGGCAATCAATTTGTAAAATTAATAAGGCCGACCTCTGAGCCTTCCACAAGCCTTGTAATAATATTCATGACAAGAATAAAAATGGCCGCTAATAATTCGACAAAGGCAGCATTTGTTCTTCGTTATCAATTTCATTTCATTCTTTGATGCGTATTTTTTAGGGACAATTTTACTTTAATTGGATCTCTCATTGCGGAAAAATATTAAGCTTTTTTCCTATATATTACATTAAGACTACAATTGTAAATTGTAAATTATCGCCTCTGTGGTCTAGCAGTCCGGGTGTTGGACTTGACTGCATGAGGTCCCGGGTTCGAATCCCGGGTCGGCCAACACAAAGAAAATTGAATTTTTCCAATTTTCTATTAAAAAAAATGTTGGTCGGGATTGTAAATGTGTCCGGCTGGCGATAGGCTTGCCACCTATCACATTGTGGAACTTAGTGTCTTCGGCTAGTCGTGGGTGCCTTGGTTGTACCTCTGCCTACCTCTTCGGGGATATGGGCATGAAGATACTTTGTAAATTCTGTTCATTGATACTGGAAAAAAGTAATTCTACTTAATAAATATTTGTCTTTGTTTGTTGTGTATCTAGCGACCACGTAAAATGTCGAATCTACTGAATCGATCGCAATATAAGTTTCCACGCGGCCTTTTCCATGCTCTATAGAAAGAGTCCTCTTGTCGGATATTTTCTACTTTACCATGTTTACCTAAGGGGTTTGCGTGGAAGAGGGGAAAAAGTACTTTCCAGTTCCTCAGTCTTTACTGGTACACTCATAACATTCACATCCCTAAGAATTACGATCATTTGATACCTAGATTGTACAGGAACTAGGTAGGTGACTACCTATATTACAAAATTTACTTTATGATAACGATACATGATAGACGTCGCCAATGTCAAGTCCCAGTGGAAAATTCCTCAAAAAATAAAATCCATCGCTTTGCATAATTCAGTGCTTATCACAACATTATTGTATGGAATCGAGAGTTGGGTACGTCAGAAAGAGCATGAAATTAGGATAAATGCGGTCGAATTGAGAGCACTACGGAAAATCTGTGGTGTAACGCTCGCTGACCGCATTCGTAACAGTGAGATCCGAGAAAGAGTGGGATTGAAAGAAAGTCTTGGTGTTAAAATGCGAAAGGGCATGCTCCGCTGGTTCGGTCATGTGGAAAGAATGACATGAAAGATTGAAGAAAGTAGATATACAATGCGAATGTGGATGGATGTAGGTATCCGGGCAGACCAAGATGTCAACATTCCACTATCAGATCACTCGGATATTATCCGAGAGTGGTGTCAAAAGTCTCCGAAACAGGCGTGTTTGTATGAAAAGGGTAATGAATGTGACAGAAGCCAGACTGGTTTGTCAGGATCGTGAGGTCTGGCACTCGATACTCTCAGCCTACAACGTAAGGGACTTGGCGTGAAGATATGTGTGTGTATGTATGTGTACTTAAATCCTGGACTCGAAACCGATATTGTAATGTTGGATGTTAACGGATAGTTTTTGAAGTGAAAACTTCTTTAGCAGTGTTGCGCACTTTTTTTTGGATTTGTAAAAACTTCTTAACTCGCTTCAGGACACGTGAACTGATCGAAAATTCGTAAGACGGCTCAGGGCGCTTGAGCGGATGTTCGTGTTGTCATGTTTGTGTACGATAGCGCAATAAATGAATATTGTATTCTACCACATAAATAACAGTACTTTCATACTGATAATTAAATCAATTCGTGCAAAATATTCCTTAACCATTCCAAAATATCAAAAATGCACAACGTTAATATTCAAGTTTTCACTTCTGACGGCACTCCCGGAGTGCAACCGGTCGATTTTTTATTTTACAAATTTTGTAGAGTGTCATTTTAATGTTTTTATCCGACTTGAAAGAAAGGTTTTATTGTGTGTACGTGTAGGTTATACATAAAACATATATTTTTATTTTACATTCCTTTAGGCAGCAAAGATGCTTTATCTGGTTTAGTAAAACATGTATATTCACATTATGCCCTTCGAGGCAGGCAGAGAAACAATCCGAGCACACACGATTATTTGAAGATACTTAGGCCCGCAATGTGATACCTATTAAGTGACAGAATATATAACTAGATAGGTATTCTGTAAAGATCTTTGGCTATCTACCTGGAATTAGGTAGTGCTCCTAGTGATTTAAGGATAAAAAAAGTTTTTTTTTTATTTTGCTTATCCAGTGCGTATATTATGTACCCAAGTGTGGATTCCTGGCTGAGGAAGGATAAGGCCTATTTTCAAATTTACGTAGGTATATAGGTACTTACCGTACGACCAAACATGAGGCTCGGGTCCCACTCCCATGTAGAACAGTAGGGCTACTCTGGAAGGTCGATTTATGCAATATTGGAATTTGGAATCGAATGTGTAATTTTTGGTACTCTTGAACACAATACTGGCGAATTATTTACCTTTAGTTATAGGTATAGTAAACAATAAATTATTTCATTAGATTAGTTGAATTTATTGTAACTAAATGTTAATAATCTACTAGTGCTGTGCTCAAAAGTACCTAAAATGACATAGGTAATACCTATACGATTACAATTTCCAATTCGCTTGATAGTATTAATCGAGATTCAGGAGTAACCCTACTGGACAGGCGTTTGTGTGATTAATATTTAGACGTCAGCATTTCTAGGTCTAGGTTTTAATTGCATTTATTCTGGTGCCTGTTTAGGTAGCTATATTTACTTTCTACAAATTTACTGGTACTATTCACTAACACCCGTAACACAGGCATACTTACTTACTTTGGGGTTAGATTCAATTACATAGTAGGTACCTATCATTTGTCCAGGGGTATTCAATTATTTCTGTTTTTGTTTATTGATTTTAAAGTATGTGTCATTAATTTCATCAAATAGGTACATATATTGTAAATATATTTACATCAACGTTGATCCAGCATTTTACATCCATAAATACACCTATATTTTTAAAAAAAGTTTTTTTTTGTTAAGGATCTTATTTTCTGGATTGTAGGTAAGAATGTTCTTAATTATTAATAATTTAGTAGTTTTTGATATGGACAAATGTTTCTAGCTCGCGTTGATTTAAGTTATGTAGTTCTATTAGCTCATCTCGATATTAATCTTTACAAGATGTTTTAAACACAATATCATGGTTAATTTGTCAAAACATTTGTAAAGTGAGTCACTGACCACGTTTTTTCAAACATGTGTACCTACTTAATTAATAATACGCTGTACACCTTCTTGGGCTTTCTCCCGAGACAAACGTGGGCGAATACGTTGAACGATTAGATATCTATAGCTGACACCCGCTCGTTCACATTCATACCCAAAGAAACTGTTTACATTACGCCATGTCGACGACGGTATGATACAATCTTACCAATCGATGGGATAGAACTCCGATAAGGATTGTTTACCTGCGATTACCGTTCAAGGTGAAATAAAAATGGACGCATTTAATGCATCTGAGTGCAGGATTCTAGCCGCTATAACCTCAGCTTTACAGAAGATTTCACTGTGACACTTAAACTCATGTTGACATTGAAAGTTACGCAAGAAATATTTTACTCTAGAACTCAATATTTGACAATGCACGTTCAGTGCTCTCAAATAATAACAAAAAGCCGGAATGCCGCATTTAAAGACGGTCCCCTTACCTCTGTCGCTCGTACGTATCCTGCGAGGGCTACACAAGACAGCCATAGGTATATGCTCAACTGCATCACAACAAATGTAAGGGACCTGGTCACAAACGAGGTTTACACTACACTTATAGAACACAGCACAGAATATTTTGCTGTTATGTTAGGCACTAGCACCATACACACGGCCACAACAACGCGCGGAGTGACATGCACCACCGATACTGGTTTGTAATAAACTGAGGGTCGCTTGGTGCTCTCTTCATATCGTTGAAACATGCTCCGTTCGACAGGGCCTCGCTGCTAACTTCACGATATACGGCTCGGTCGTCGCCCGTCGTTGGTCGATGAAGTTATTTATGAATGAAAATAATAGATATTTGAATTAAAATCAATAGATTCATTTAAAGGCAAACATGATTGTTTCAGACAGATATGAAACTTCTAAAAAAGTAAGGAGCTGAGTTTAAAATTATACAAATATAATGTTCTAGGCATGCATGGGTAGTTTTTTTTAAATACCTACTACCAGGGCCGGCAATGGATGTGTTTGAGCGCCAGATACAGAGGAAGCCTCTACGCTCACTGAGCGAGGCTTTATTTATTTTTATTATGTATACATCATACAAAAGTCAATTTCAATACACGTTACAGAAGAATCTTTATCTAAACGTATCATACTTTAAACTTGGGCCAATTAAGGATTTTCATTTTGTAACTACGTATTTTTTTGTCAAGTCCTTAAATTAAACAAAATAAAATTTAACTGGGTGGTAGCCAACCTCTCGCATTAGTATTAATACATCGCCATCATTTGACGTTTTTCGTATGAACTTGAATTTTTAAATGTATTTTTGGGGCGACTTACAAATTACGCCAAGGGCGCTGGTAATGCCCCCAAAGGTTTAAAGTTTTAATCCCCCCAAAATTTTTAAGCCTTGTTTGCCTTATTTTTATCCAGCGGTTGCTAAATAAAAATAAAGAAATAAAAAGGGCTCTGGCAATTCTAATGCGCTACTGGATACTACCTTGGTATAATACCTAACTATTTTTGAAAGAATACCTTCGATACATATACCTTCCAGAAAAGACCTGATTCACCTGCCGATGCCTACAAAAATTTAAAACAGATAAAAACAAGTTTGGTACACGGTACCAACCTATAATGGTGCATCGTTCTGTGAGAAAAGCAAACAAACAGAAGAATCCCCTGAATAACACATTACCTATAGACAATATTAAGGTGGTAATAATCTCAACCTCAGGGTACACATTATGTAAACCTTTCTATGTGGGATAAGGTTTTAATACGAATCTAAGAAAAAATTGAATTGTTCTAGTTTTTATATTTCATTTTCTATAATTGACTTATCGGTTTTGATATTACAGCATTTCAAAGATGAAGTTATTAATAATGATGTGCCTGATTTTCGTATTCGTTTCCGCGGATATCCGAAAAAATATAATATTTCACCATTTTACTGTATCCAGCGTTTTTTTGACGGATCTTGTACTAATAATTTTACCTTATTAATTTTCAATATGTAAATAAAATTGTGTACATAGTTGATTTCGTAGCCGTAAAAATTTATTTCCACTTGATACATTTATCATTTATCACGAAATAAATTTAAATTAGGGCTTTTAAACATATAATTATAACATTTTATAACTCATCAGAAATCTTCTTGAATCTGAAAGAATGGAAGGATTTAGGTATACTTGTACGTGGAAGAGGTCACTTTCACTACAATCCAAATCTCATTAATAATGTGTTTTGGGCATACGACTTCTATACCTCAAAAGTTAAATTATTAGAAGAAAATGTTGCTAATGCTTGTTCGAAGGAAAAGGCTTGTTGTTGTTGTTTTTCACAATGCTATTTTTTATGATATTGGAGGGCAAGCAAGTATTTTTCCTTTTATCATTGTTTTGCCAGTTAGAAATAACCTGTGAAACTACACGTGTTTTTCTACATAATCTTTATTCTAACCTATAGTTATATATAAGTGATAGTTACATATATATATATATATATATATAACTATCACCGGAATAATATGCGCACACATTAAAATACTTCACGTTCATTAGAAATGGATCCTTACTAAGCATCAGCGTACTTTATGCTATCTAGTGTCAAGCATTCAGTGTCTAGTGTATCGCATTACTAAGCTATAAAAAAAGGAAAATATGTGCAATGCAAGTATGAATAGTCTGATTTTTGCCAAAGTTTTTACGCAAACCGTTTCAAGATCCAACACGAACACCGATTGAGTACGAAAGCTAAAGCCCGTGTCTATGTGCGCGAATCTTCACATCAAAAATTCGTATTCGGATCAGTATCTGGGGATATAAATTATTAGTAATCCGGTACATCACTAGTTATTTTAACAATGTTATAAAAGCGAAAGTGGATTTCTGAAAACAAAATGTAATAAGTGCAAACAATGCAAGTGTGTTCTGTCTTAATTAGAAATGGTGTTTCACCAAGCTCCAAGTCGGTACCTATCTATATAAGTAGTAATATCTATACTTACTTCATTAAATTAAGCCGCAATGTCGTCTTAGTGGTCTGGCTGTCTGGCGTCAAACTTGATTTTTTGAGATCCAGGTCTCCGGGTCAGGCAACAAATAAAAATGGAAAAGATGTAATTTTATTTTTTTAAATAACCTAGGCCATTTTAATTTTCTAAATAACGTAGCCCGGGATTAGATAGGTATGTTCCCGATTGCCGACAGGCTTGCAACTTATCACATTGCGGGGCTTAGTGTCTTCGGTTAGTCGTGGGTGCCCTGACTGTGCCTCTGCTTACACCTTCGGGGATATGGGCGTGAAGACATTTTTTTGAACTGCAATATGGTGAATCCTGTACATTAAAGATATTTAAAGTGAAATAGGAGCAGGCGAATCAAAATGGGTAGCCGAAATCTATCTTAGCATTTTTTAAATGCTGGCCTAGCCTGTCTCTATCCCGAGTCCCGCGATTTATGTCGAATTTACTGAATTGTTTCTAATAAAATTTAGCCACTGGGCAGTCTACAAATAAATAAATGAATATCTCTGGACAAAACGCACAAATAACTCTGACGACAAAGTAAGCAAATTGCAACGCTAATGCGAAGGATATTAATCAGCGATACTTACCTATATCAAAAACAATACATATAATACATATATTTACATATATTACATATATTTACATATATTACATATATTTGCATATATTTTCTAACTAAGTCTCAGCTAACATAGAAATATTTTATAAATACCTAATAAACACCCAGGTCCGGAAATACACACATTTATGTTCATCATACACATGCGTGCTCCCGTCGAGTATCGAACCTGAACCTCGCGATTAGTCGCTGGAGTGGGCATGATTGCTAACCTCGGCCGAGCTCTACCGAGTCCACCGAGTCGGTCAAACTCTACGTCTACTCTATAACTAGATGTTGGAAGAAAGATAAAAGGTTTAACCCGTAAGCTAAAGGGCTTTCATGGGAAATACGTAAACGTCAAAATGTTAATCGTGCTACAATTCATTTATTTTTATCTATATCCCTGGACAAACTATACAAATTGAACAAAACTCTAAACTCTAAAGTCAGCAAATTATAATATGCTTGTGTTATAGAAGTTAGTTGACGGTACTAATATAAAGAAATGCTTAAATAAATACTAGAATAAATTTAATAAATACACCCAAACCCAGAAATGCGGACGTTTAGATGTTCATTACACAAATATACCTCTACACGAGAATCAAATCCGAGCCTCGAGGTTGAGCGTTAGTTTTAACTCGACTTCAAAAAAGGAGGATCTTCTCAACTCGGCCGGTATATTTTTTTCATGTAAGTCCACCCATTTCGACGAGGTTTCTGAACCTGTTTACGTAATTATGTCTTTATCACGCAAATACCCGTCGGGAATCGAACCCGAGCCTCGCGTTTGTTCGGTGTGATTAGGCGTATATGCTAGCAACTCGACCAACGAGGCGGTTAAATAAATAATACCATATTATTTCCAAACAAAATTTATCAAAAGCACTGTGAATGCTAAAGAACAATTATAGTAAAGATAGTACTTGTGTAGTATTATCATTATGATAAATTTTCTTTTATTTTTAATTTGACAGATGACTACTGACTAGTAATATATTCTTCTGCGCAGGCCAAACCGTGATGCCTACTCTTTCGTAACGCATAATATTGTACACTGTATTGTATATTCTAAAATGAACGTGACGAGAATTTGGCGTTTAAAGAATTATTACTGTACCTACTTACTCTGTGATTAGGCGCCATCAAGCAAAAAGGTGGTCGCAAGTTTATAGTAACTAGTGGTCGCCCGTTGGTCGAAATTCGACCATAATATATTTTAAATATCTTATTCATTTCTCAAGACCGACTACTTTGTTTCCAAACTTTTTAGTGCGCCATCTTTGATCTTTTATCGTTATCATCAATATATTTGTTTGTGTGTGTCAAAAGCATGGTAGTGTAGGTAATATTTTGTTTTTATTGATATTGTACTTTATAGGCATTATTATTTAAAAATATTAGCGTTCTGCACTTCTCCTATATACATAAACTGTTAAGTGTGCCAAATTTTATGCTCCTGCTTCCGCGCAATTTTCGTAAAGAGGGGTCCAAAGTTTTAGCATCACGTACCTGTTATATATACGAGGGTCAAACTGAAAGTTCTTAGAAAATCAAAAACTAAGCATTCTAGCAAGTTATTAGTTTTATTATAACTTTTCAAAATAGCGTCCATTTACATCA
>NJDC01002121.1:94845-114969 GCA_002245475.1 Calephelis virginiensis | reverse complement strand
ATCGTGAAAAGCCAATCGAAGTCTATCATAACTTTCTTGTTGACTTATATGACATCGAAAGTCATAAAAAATCATTGCACGAAAATTTTCTCGGCTTAAATTCATTCCGATGTGCACAGACAATTTTTAATTTGCCGCCAATTCGTAAAACAAATGACAAATGAATGAAATGTATACTCAATATTATTGGTAAAGAGTTCTATTTTCAAAATTTAAACTTATTTTTTTAATATAATGCTTTTAAGTTGCCAGTTCTAAAAACTTTCAGTTTGGCCCTCGTATTAGATTACTGGAATTCGTTTACTATTGAGTAATATTGGTTAATGTTGGCGACATAAGACATTTTATACTATTTTGTTCAGTTAAAGTGCACAAGTGAATTAATGATGAAGAAATGAGTCTATCGTATCATTTGGGATGCAAACACCAAACACTACAATAAGAACTAGAAGCATTGGCATTATTTTGGCTGGTATAAGTACCTGCGTCTTACAAGTTACAAATAGGGCGGACTGTCGTAAATATCAGCCGCTTCTGGTTTCGATTTCAATGTGTACATTCGAGACAAGCCATGTAGGAATTGACATTTTCTTATTAAGTAAGCGAGTTTTTCGCAGAGTACCCAAGGTAGTTTCGCCAGTTCGCATCCACTTAGTGGAGTTTGTTAGTTCGTAATCCATCAGCAGCATAGTTTATTTTAGGATGAAGCTAAGTTTTAGCCAAAATATCGAGTATTTTTTTTAAATAATTAAAATGATCAAAATAAGGCTATTTCGCTAGTTCGCGTCCACCTATTATCCAGTTCGCGTCCAACAACTTATAAAGGAGTTAAGGGGAGATTTTTAAAGAAATTCCAAAGAAATATTTGGTTTTAACTTTTTTATTATAAAATACATATGTTCACGCCTAGTCCCTAGCTAGGTCGGCAGAGAACATTGAGTACCAAGTGTCACGAACTTCGTTCTCATACGTTACTTTTTTCAAACAAAGAAGCTTGTTGTGAAGACTGTGATGGCAAGAATTTGCCATGGGTTAAATAAGCCACGGAATGTCAATCTAGATCTCCCCTGTAACTAAGTACATCTATCCACTTTCGCAATGAATGTCTCTACTGTCAATATTTCATCTGCCATTCTTAGAACAAGAACGAACCAACGAAACATGTCCTTACTCATTACTGTAACAATACTTTCTTTCAGTCCCACTCTTTCTCAGATCTCATTATTTCGATATTTCTTGGACATATTTCCCGAAGCGCTCACCATTCATCAACACGATCGTTTGTTTGTAGCAGGCAGATCACTACTTGGTCATACAATTTTTCTTTACTCCACATCCACAATATCTTAATTTTAGAATACAGACATTTTAAAATCGGGGGCTGATTCCGTATCTTTTTAGTGATGATCACTGGGTAAAGTGTAGGTACATCAAATAGCTGTCAAATGACGTGTTTTATATTTGCTATCTCCAGTAACCAACAGAAATTCAATAGAGACACCCTATTGCGGTCCTTTTATCTGTGTGTTTCCAATATATTGTTTTATAAGCAGAAACGACGTTTCATTTTCCTATTCGGTACACTAATTTTTAAAAGTTTTTTAAACGTTGTCCGCGAAATGGACGCGAACTGGGCGATGGACGCGAATAGGCGAACTTACCCTATTCAAGACTTAAGCGCATCTCTCCTCGTGTTCGCTGTCGGTCCCAGTCTACTGTGTAGAATAAATAGACTGTTCTAAACTATAGGGTAGAGTAGCTGTTAGACTACCAGATACAGAATACCGAAGCAGCAATAACATCTATGGTGTCTATAAGCCATGAGTATCTCTTGCCATTAAGGAGCCGCTGTTTGCCTTACAAAATGATACTATTTTCACGCTTGTATCTAGCAGGCTCCGTCAACAAAATGATGAAAGGAAACAAAACCCTTTCATACATAATAAAAAGTCGATTCAGCTTAACCTCCGCTATTCTAGGCCGGTGGCAGGTAACGTGGTAACTATCTTTATTTACATGCACCTAAAAAATATATTAGAAATAAGTAACAAAAACGTAGTGCTATCTTTTGAAAGATACACGAACTACAGTGTTAATTTGTATTGAAAGTGGTTTTTTATGATTTCACTAGATGTCGCTTTTATGTGATTTAAAATATGAGCAAAAAGGGGTTGTCACTTGTCCTACGTATCAGTTGTATCCTTGTACTTTGTGGTACCACGTATAGACTAGGTAATGTACTCTGTGGTATAGACCATATCTTCACCAGGCAACTCATAAGAGAAACGAGTCAAGTTTAAATAAGTCATTGAGCCGTTGGTGGTGGAGTGCTTTGTAGCAAATCGCCGGGTGAGGATCCTCTGCCTATTCCTGACACCAAAATGTTTTGCACTGTCGTGTTCCGGTCCCGACAACAGGCTAACCGGTGTTTAGCATAGGCATAACACCCTAAATGCCACGTAGGTCTCTATCCCTCAGGAGAGGCTTGTACTTGTTCACTTATTTCCTAAAAAATATCTTCGTCCCAGAAATGTTTTTTCATATTTTTTTTGAAATAACAGAGTTGAAATAATACATCACTTCACACATAGTTTACGTTGTTTTTACTTTCGTTGAAAGTTATTTAACAGTCTGGATGCTTTATAAAACGGAGCTTTATACGGAGCCACATATTATCATTTACAGTGAAAGTAGCAAACCCAAAACTCCCCATGTGCTTTAGTAATAAACTGCACTATATGGCTAAAAGGTAAATTTAGAATTTTGTTTCCAGCACTTATTTTGTATCTGCTCCCTTAAAGGATGGCTAACTGGTATGTTTTGTGTTCTTATCTTTTTATACATATTAAGCTTACCCTTTCTATACATGTCAAGCTAAAATGGTTTATAAATACGTCGAAATAAATAAAAAGCTTAAGTAAAGTTCCTGTACATTTAATTGAAATTCAATGCTAACAACTAAGGAAAATAAAAGCAAAATATTGCAATCTTAAAATAACAATCGGTTCACAAAACTTCAAGAGTAAAAATATAGATTGTTCAAAAGGCTATTTGGTTTTCAACAATTTAACATGGGACACGTCTACTTCTTTTCAAGTTTTAAGTCCTTCAAGTTCAAAATTATGCTACTTTTATCCATACATAGAAACTAAAAGAATTATCTTAAAATAGACTGTGATTACCAATATCCTAAAAACGAAAAAAATGCAAAGTACCAAAAACCAAATAACCCAGTGGTTTTCTTACAATTACAAATTACACAGGCTTTTGTGTTGATTGTAGGTTAAGTATCATTTATTGATAAAATATAAACTTTTCTACTTGGGATCCATTTCAGACATTTGTTCCTTATGACGTCGGATGGCATCTTCGTGACGTTTGATTTGTTCTTGATGGAAAGCAATCTCTTTGTTCAAATGTCCCTTCAAGTTTGATAATTGTTCTTTTTGCTAAAAAAAAAACAGAGTGTTATAGATACTAATAACATTTACATAAGCAATTGTTTGCTTATACATTATTATTTAAACTTTCTCACTTTCTGATTGGAATTTAACATTAGGCAGAGTTATGGATAACTATAGTTTTTTGGGTATAAATATCTTGTAAAATAAGCACTAAACAAATAAAAGTACTAAGATAAAAGTTTATGGCAAGTAGGTAAAATAGAAATTTTGTAAGTCAAGCATAATGTGTTGAATTTTGCTTAAATAATAATGAGATCAATACAGTTAGTAGGATTGAGATAACATAATTTCTATATTTTTTGCTTACTAGTTGTTGCCCGCCTGTTCCCACACGAACTATTTTTAGAGATAAAACATAGGATATGTGTTTATCTAAATTACCCTCTTAGTACATGCAAAATTTTGTGAAAATAGGTTAAGCAATTTTTGCATGAAGGAGTAACAAACATACAAACTTTCGCATTTTTATCACTACTAGAATTAATAGAATTTTGCATTTTATTTAACTGCTATCAAGCAGTCAAATTTCCTGGTAATAAGAGGTATACAATAGCAATTAATGTTAAGTGGCTACTGGCAAGTGGTGACTTGCAACATATAGTAGACTGGAAGAATGTCCAACTACAATACTTATTACAGGGTCATAGCCTTTTGGAACGAAGTTCCTTATTGCGCATTGTGAATGGTGGCTAGACAGAAAAAATTCTTATGAAAATGTTGTCACGACACTTTTTGCTCTGTGGTCTAGCGGTTCAGTAGTTGGACTTGACTGCATGAGGTCCCGGGTTCGAATCCCGGGTAGGACAATTTTTTTTTATATTTCATTTTCTATTTTTTTTATCATTTTCACTTTTTTTATATTTTTATTTTCTTTTTTTTTATTTCATGTTTCTCTGTCTGTCTCTCTCTATAAGAGAGATAGAGATAGAGATTACTAGAGATTGAGAGAGAGAGGGGGGGAGAGAGAACTTTGTTCCATCCGGGTGTTCCTTGACACCTCTCAACTTTTTTCAGAATCTAAAAGTATTATTATAAAGGAAGCAAGACAGGTTTGTCAGGATCGTGAGGTCTGACACTCGATACTCTCTGCCTACCCCGTAAGGGACTTGGCGTGAAGATATGTATGTATGTATGTAAAAGTATTCTACAAAGCTACCAGATGTCTGTTTCTACAAAATATATAATTTGGCCTGAGAGAATGGAAAGTTTAGGTTTTAGCCATATAGTCAATGTCTTCATGTGGCTGTATAAATACAGAGAGATAGCATTAAACTAAATCCGTATGCAAATAACTACAGGGAAGGAACATATTTCTCAAATGCTATGGCCAAGAAGGTCAATGAGAGAAAATAATTGTAAGAAATATGTATGTTCCCTGTGAAAATTGTTGAATACCTTTTTATAAAAGTATTCATCTTCTCTAGCAGCCTCCATTTTTCCAAAGGCACCCCCAGCCTCACGAATAGATCCACCACCACCGCCTCCTTTGCCAGCCCCAGAACCTGGCTCGCCAGAATACATTCTGTAAAACAGCAAGTAATTTCTTTATATAAAAAGTCATGAAATAAAGCAAGTCAAAGTCGAGCAAGACTTAATACTTTATATGTATATTTCACACCTAATGCCGGCACAAGTAATATTTCCCACTCTTTATTGTCTTATTATTACAATGACTTATTTCAACTTCAATCACTTAAAATGATTTTTATGAATTCTTAACTATAATTAAGTAATATTTATTTTCATACATTAAGTCTTGAAATATTTTTGATATTTTCCATCGTCGGCGCTTGGTAAAACTTCCAAATATTCATATTTTTAATTTATTAATAAACTACAGACACAAATATTGGCACAAAACAAAAACAGTTCTCAACAACTGATATAACTCATAGTTTTAGAATCTTAAAAATAATAGCTATTTGTTATACTTAGAATTAAATAAGTTTTTTCGGCAACATCTATTATTATATTAAAGAAAAATCTACAGGGGTTACTCCTACGTAAGATAAATTTATAAAATATATTACCTTGATTGTAACTATCTACAAAAATTAGAGAAGCAAAATCTTTCAGTGTGGAAAATAACAACTGAATGACACCAGATTAGGTATACAATGGCCAACATGAAATGTGTTTGCAAATAAATCTCATCACCTATTTGTTATTAATCAGATCTATAAATAACTAGTATTACGCACGAATTTAAGAATATTGGCATGCTAATTAAAAATATTACAATGCAGTAGATTCTATTTTAATAGATTTTAAAAACATGGTTCATTTAATAACGTCAGCTGACTATCCTCTGCTTTTTATTATCCAAAATTTTAAAATTTGCCACTAATTCTTAAATGCTTAAACTTTTTCAATGTGCTTAAGACTATGCATTTTAATAAATACCTACATAATACCTAATTCTTTACTTAGAAATAATGTGGGAGATAGGGTTGCGTAACCTAGTCGACCGGCTTCATATTCTCACCTTATGTTTGAAATAGCACGCAATATTGAAGTTCTAGTTCTAGCAATGAAACTCATTATGAAAATAATGTTACAAAGTTTGATTAATTAAAATTTTGAATATTTTAATTATTTGATAATTTTTTGATCCAAAAATGACTTCTGGAAAATAAACGTCACAATTGTGTTGTCAATAACAGTGACAAATCTGTCAAGTACTGTGTTACCAGATGGTCGTGACGAAAATACGGTGCTGTCACTTTTAAAATACAGTGTTTGTGACAAAAAATACAGTAAATCTCAAAGTAAAAACAGTGTTATATAAACCTTAATTTTTAAAGCATTTAAGTTGATTTTAGTTACGTAACTACCATCAATATCACGCTCTTTCATATTACCTTATCACGGAATCATGTTTTTTTTTTCGAATATTATTATTGTTAATGCAACTGGCACCTTGATATTTCATAGCTTTATTTGTCAACGTGTATGCTTAGACTGCAATAATTTGAAATGGTAACAATAAAGTTGGCGACGTTAATAAATCCATTTAACTAGATTACCTAATTAATGAACATTAATACTAGAAATGTTACGGAAAATATTACATATTGTAAATAAAATAAAAAAGGTTAAAATATATGCAGGTACACGTGGGCTAAAATTCATTTATAGCTTTGTTTGCGTTTCTGGATATTGTGGGTGCTTTTGATAACACCTCAACTGATGTCATACTTCACAGTATGAAAAAACGCGGTATTAACATAACAACAATGCGTTGGATCGGAGCCATGCTGACAAATAGGGTCGCCAAGGTTTTTTTACTTGATGTGACCATCGAGGCCCTCATCACTTGAGGATGTTCGCAAGGTGGAGTTTTTTCTCCACTCATGTGGTCAGTTGTAGTGGACAAACTGCTACAAGAACTCAATGATGCTCGCTTCGAAACACAAGGCTATGCAGATGACTTGATGATCTCTATAATAGGATGTTGTCAAGCCACCGTCTCAGACTTACTGCAATCAGCCTTACGTATAGTGGAACGGTGGTGCAGAGAAGTAGATGTTTCTATCAACTGTTATAGTTCCATTTACTAAGAGGCGCTCAGTGGATAAACTGAAAGAGCCCTCTTTCTTTGGAAGGACTATACATTTTTCTAAAGAAGTTAATGTCTGGGCTTAAGTCTAGACCAGAAATTAACCTGGAATTCTCACATAGATCAGGTTGTAAGGAAGGCTAAAAATGCCATGGGAGCATGCTATAGATTACTGGGACCTAAATGGGGCCTGAACCCCAAAGCAATAAGGCCGTATAATCCCAAATGGGTTTATACGTCCATAGTAAGACCTATAGTCTGCTACGGCTATGTAGTCTGGAACAGCAGAACGGCCTTAGTAACATGCCAAACTACCCTGTTAAACCTTCAAAGAATTGTAGGCTGCTTGGCCACCGGTGCATTCCAATCATCTCCCACACAAGTGCTGGGGGCGATTCTTAATTTGCACCCTCTACATATTTATGTACAACGGAAAGATAAACTCGCTATGCTCCGCGCAATGGAGAACGGCCAATGTAGCTGGCAATCTTCAACTCTGAGGACACTTTACAATGGACTCATTGCATATCCTATCATGGCCATGCCATCGGATACCATGATAATAAAATACAGTTTCAAAAAACTGTACGATATTACTTCAACCAGCAGAGAAGAATGGTTTAACGGAGTACCAAAATCCATCGAATCAGGGGACGTCACGTGGTTTACTGATGGATCAAGAGAAGATGGGAAAGCGGGAGCAGGTGTTTATTGCCAACGGCCGTTATTCATCAAGCATGTAAGCTTGGGCCTTCACGCTTACATGCTTGATTATAGTTATTGTAGCAAAGAGTTTGTTAGTGTCCTAAAAAAGTGAAGGTAAAGTGTGGATACTTACACTTTACTTAAAAAAATTCAAATTTATAAAACGTTGCTTGCCGTTGACGTGTACCCGTTCGGAGGATAAGGTAGCCGTTTGCTAGAGTCCTGATATCCCGGTCCCAGGTTGGTAATGCACCTTTCTGAAATTTTCAAAACTAAAGTATCTTCACGCCCATATCCCCGAAGAGATAGGCAGAGGCACAACCAAGACACCCTCGACTAGCCGATGACATTAAGTCCAACAATGTGATAGGTGACAAGCCTATCGCCAACCGGGCACATATTCAATCCAGAGCTTTTGCTCGGAATTTTATTTTATTAGAATATTGGTAAAACACAATTTTCTTTTTGTTGCTCGACCCGGGATTGACCTCAGGCAGTCAAGTCCAACCACTGAACCGCTAGACCACGGAGACGACTATTTTAAGATTTTTAAATGTTTGTATTTAAATTAATGTTTGAAAAAAAATTCATGCATTAAACAACTTAATCGCTTGTCAGGCAACTACATACGTTGTTACACGCGAAAGAAATGAATGTTTTTCCGAGCGAAATATTTAAGCTTTTACGAAATACTATCTACTCGTAACAGATTTCAAGAAATTAAGAACTGTTTTTAATTTGTGACAAAATGCTTAATTGTACGTACAAACTGTGTCACATATTGCAAATACTTTATTAATCAAGTAAAATTTAGCCTATATTTTTTACCATACTTTATAATAGATTGTTATAAAAATAACATACAGTTTTATCAGGGTTTTTCCTCAAGTTTAAATTTAATATGGGCTACATTTATATCCTACTCAATAGGTTCCTATGATAATAGTGTATCTCTGGGCGGATTGAATTTCTTACTATCAGGGATTTTATCTGCTTATTTTCCTTCTAATATCATGAAAATAAATAAATATAATAAGTAGCAATTCGTGATACTCAATACTGCAGAAGATAGAAAACTGGAGGAGCAAAAATAATCCATTCATAGTACAAAAAATTTATTATGAAGAAAGAAAACAAGAAAAGAAAAAATAAACAAAAATGTAATCAAAACGTTATACTGAATAATTTAAAATTACGTGAATAATAAATATGCAACATACGGGAAACGCGGCTGACAATTTGATTAGTTCTAGAAACGTGGCATACAAGGCAATCGCAGGCAAAACGAACGTTCGTTTCGTTTCCAAAACGAATTCGTCTCTCAAATCTTAGTTTTGGACACATTATTCTACGAATTTCTAACAATGTCATTCATTCGCTAACGTTTCATGACGTACTATCGTCTGTCGCAGACGTCACGTTTTGTTTGGCATGAACGTTCTACGTTTTTTGAGTTTGACATTTCAATGCGGGCCAAAACGAAACGTTCGTGTTATGGAGGGTAGAGGTAAGGAGCGCACACTCATATAGCCTTTTGACTCAAAAAGTGTCCACAAAATAGTATTAAATAAAGGGGCCAGCGGGCTGATTATGTAACTCAGTTGCCCACTCAAAACGAAAAGTGTACAACAAATAGCTGTCAAATGACGTGTTTTATATTTGATGTCTCCAGTGACCAACAGAAATACAGTAGAGATAGCAAACACAAATGACGTCATTTGTTGTACACTTTTGCAATTTGAGTTGGCAACTGAGATACATAATCACCCCCCAGAATGGCGCTAGTGTAGTGGAGGGTATGATGTGAATTTAAGTGTTTTAGATGGTTTGAAGTTTGCTGATTGAAAGTAGTAAAATAATATCAAGTATTCTCACCGACTAAAGTAGTTATTTTATGTGTTGTAAATGAAAGTTAAACGGCTATCGTAGTGAAATAAATTATATAACCTGAAAAGAGTACAGTGGACGTAGAGCGCAAAAGTAAATTAAAAAAATTGTATTGTCTTTAAAATTGTTAAAAGATAATATTGAGTGATAATAGTGAGTGAAGTTAACATGAGAATAAAAATAATAATAATTTGAAATTGTTATTAAAACATCTATTTAATTGCACTTTCGTTAATTGATTGATCTTAATTAAATTTTTATACGACTATTTTATTTATGAATATTGGTATTCGTCCTTTGGTTGCATTTTGTCAGCTACGACGCATCATTGGAGTTTACTCCTTACGAACGATAATTATGATATATATCGAACAGAAAAAAAAATAAATGAACGCATCTGCTAAAATGATAAGAGAAACAAACATACTCGTATATCTGTAATTATTCGGATTATTTGTATTACTTCAATAAAGCGTATTACATAAAGTATGTTACAAAATAATATAGATAACAAGTCGACTACGTTTTAAATTATTCGACTAATGTCAATGTCATACGTAATTCGACTGTGGTGGAGCCGAATGACGACCCGCTCGGGGCGACTCGACTTTTGTTCGGGCGAGATCGTCAGTCCTGAAGGAGAAATAAAATACTGAAGGATTGAAGCGGTACGACTTACATATGTTTGTCTCTTTCTACGTAAAGCCTCAACTTTTCGTGTTACACTTGATTTTACTCCTCATAAAATTTCCTTACCGGGCCTTATAACTCAAATCGTTTCTTAAGGAGTAAACTCCAAAATATTATAAAGCACTATTTCTTAAAATAAAATTTGAAAAATGAGAAATTTTGGTGAACGCAAATTCCCGTTTCATATATCCCACTTCAATAGGCGGATGGTTATCTTTCCTTTTTCAGTTTGATTGTCAGTCTAAACTACTTTTGGCGCTTTCTTTAAAAAACGGTCCTCTGGTACAGCAACACCATCTTAATTTAAGGCGATTAAGGGGACACTTTTGTAACACAGAGTGTGCGCTCCTTACCTCTACCCTCCATTGTTCGTGTCAAGACGACAGTGTTCATTCTAACCCCGCTGGTCAAAATATGTCAAAGCGACTATAGTTTTTTATTTTTTAATTAATACGAGTATTATAGTAAGTAGTTAACTTAGGCCATTCTGCCATCATGTCTTCGGTAATATTTAAGTCTTTATTTCAGTCATTAGTCACTATTTACAAAGTCATGTCTGGGTCTTGAGTAAAGCGGTGGCTTCGTTACTCAAGCTCGTCTAGCGAGATTTGGCGGCAATGAAATGAATGAATGAAGAAGGTCGTAATTTTTTCATAATTATTGAATTTCGTATTTATATGAAGACGTGAAATTAGTCAATTTTGGTGGCATATTGTACAATTTTGTTCATTGAAAATGCACAAATGAAATAATCATGAAGAAATTAGCGTATCGTGTATTTCGTAGTTGCCGCCAAATCTCACTATGATCTTGAGTAATGAGGCCACCGCTTTACCCAACTTGACTAATGCTAAATTTCTACTTGACTAATGCCAAAATGCTCACGCGAATGCCAAAACCAGTTTGGCGCGTGTTTCATATCAAAAAATAAAAAAATAAGTTTGCTATGTTTTTTATTCGCCCAAATCATATGACACTAGTTGCCTTATATCTGAATGCATTTAGACTTACTTTCAAATTATAAGGGTTATACTTTTTCAAGTAAACTTTATACAAATTTATACTTTATATTACTTATTACGTAGTATTTATATACTCTTTGGCCAAAACCTAATGAATGAAACTGTTGCAAAATGAGTTTTGGCGCCATCGAGAGAAAACATGGTCGAAGTTTTTTCATAATTATTGAATTTCGTGTTAATATTGAGTGAAATTAGTCAATTTTGGTGGCATTTTGTACAATTTTGTTCAGTAAAAGTGCACAAATGAAATAATCATAAAGAAATTAGCGTATCGTATATTTTCTCGTTGCCGCCAAATCTCGTTACATGAGCTTGTGTAAAAAGGCCACCGCTTTACCCAAGAGCCTGACATGACTTATTGACGACTTACGACTGATGACTAATTAAAATTAATTGAAATTGATATAAAATTTGATGCAAATTTCTACTTGACTAATGGCTAAATACTAACGTGAAGGCCAAAACTTAAAGAAAGAAAAGAAACTGTTGCAAAATGAATTGTTGGAGTTTTGGCGCCATCGAGAGAGAAGATGGTCGAGGTTTTTTTCATAATTATTGTATTTCGTGTTAATTTTGAGTGAAATTAGTCAATTTTGGTGGCATTTTGTACAATTTTGTTCAGTAAAAGTGCACAAACTAAATAATCATGAAGAAATTAGCGTATCGTATATTTCCTCGTTGCCGCCAAATCTCATTACATGAGCTTGTGTAAAAAGGCCACCGCTTTACCCAAGAGCCTGACATGACTTACTGCCGACTTATGACTGATGACTAATTATAATTGATATAAAATTTGATGCAAATTTCTACTTGACTAATGGCAAAATACTAACGAGATTGCCAAAACCTAAAGAAAGAAAAGAAAAATGAATTGTTGCACTTCTCCAATTTCTCCTATTTCTATAAAGTCAATTGATTCATGTTACCCTGGCGAATAAATCTTGATTGTTGTCACTAGACATGACAATAATCAAGATTCATCAAGACGAAAATCAGATGCCTTAAATTAAAAATTAAAAAAGTAACGACGCACTACATTGTGAATTAGGATTAGGAATTAAAAAAAATGGTTATTAGGTTTCTTTCATATTTTTTCAGTTCAGGCTAAGGTTATAATTATAAAGATTTAAAATTATATAACTACCATTTCTCAATGAAATGCGAGCTAAACTCACCTTAATTTTAGTTAACTTAAATAATCACCACGCGAAAAATAGAAAAATATGAAAGAATCTACGTTAAAATAAAATATTCGCTATTGCAAAAATAAAACGAATTGTTTATTTAAATGGATATGCATTAGGGTTCCTTAGTACGAAAAAGCTTGTTGAACCAATTTCGTCATATTTCAAACAATTTACACAAAATCTTTAATTAATGAACGAGTTTAGTGTAAATTGTTTTAAATGTGACGGAATTGGTGCTGAAATTAAATAAAAAAATAAAAAACCCTATACAAGAACTTAATTTCCCTTTAAAAAGTAAAAAAAAAATATTCGAGTATATTTGCAAACATTCGGTTAAAATCCCTATTTTCACCTCCCACAACTTTTAAATGGCTTAACCGATTTTTAACAAACATGTCTAAGAACACTCGCACATCAAAAAAGATGTAAAATAAGCCTTTATTTTGCTAATTCCGCGTAAGCAGTGTAACCGTTGTGGCAAATAATCCTCCAAACGACACAGAATGTGACAAGCCTAACTGACGTTCCCACCACCCACCTCCGCGACCAGAACACGAATATAGGAAGAGCTCGGGAAACAATATAAATTGTTACGTTCTCTACATGTGACAACCCTACCTAAAGTTCCCACCTCCCACCTCCGCGACCAGATCACAAATAGAGTCCGAACACGGGAAACAAAACCACTTGTCACGTCCTTCGCCAACTTTGTCGAAGCACTCACCACAGAGAACACCAAATCGCACTCGACGTACGTTTCGCCTCTACACCGAGGCATCCTCAGGAATTCGACCGTACCGTACAAACGACGACACACGAGTGGTTCGCCGCCGCCTCGATTGCGCCTTATATAGACCAAACCCCCCACTATCAATTATTCGTAACCGCTTCACGAATCGATTCTGGAATTCTGTTCGACTCGATTGCTGCTAAAAATTCGTAATAATGGGGAATCCGATATATTTATTTGTTCATTCAACAATGTTCTGGACAGATTATTGTGTTTTATGATTTCTAATTGTTCTACACGAGTAAATCTCGTGTGTCGTGTGTGGACGTGACAAGTGGTTTTGTTTCCCGTGTTCGGACTCTATTTGTGATCTGGTCGCGGAGGTGGGAGGTGGGAACTTTAGGTAGGGTTGTCACATGTAAAGAACGTGACAATTTATATTGTTTCCCGAGCTCTTCCTATATTCGTGTTCTGGTCGCGGAGGTGGGTGGTGGGAACGTCAGTTAGGCTTGTCACATTCTGTGTCGTTTGGAGGATTATTTGCCACAACGGTTACACTGCTTACGTGGAATTAGCAAAATAAAGGCTTATTTTACATCTTTTATAATGGATTTCCGCAAAGTAACGCCTGATTCAATAAATAAAAAAAAAACTCGCACATCAGTTACCTTTAATACAAATAAAAGACTAAATTGAAATCACTGCACCCGTTCTGGAGTTATGATGCCACAGACAGACAGACACGTCAAACTTATAATTGCATCTAATAATTTGCGTCGGGGGTTAAAAAATATTAGGGGTCTCGACTGTTAATTCTATAGGTAATAGGCGAAGAGTTTATGTTGTGTGTGCTGAATATAAAATTATTTTATGGATGAGGTTGTTTTCAGTATAACTTTTAACAACGTTTTACACTATTGGGATTATTTTATCCTTTTTAGTTTTTATGCATTCAGGATTTTGTTTTTAATTATTAGTAATTTTTTACTGGTAATATTATGATGAGTTTGTGAAATATGTCTGAATATAGTGTAATATTAATTATTCTCTAGAATAAGAGTTTCTAGACTAATATATAGGCGTGTTTTCCTATAGGTGCCTGTCTATCGTTTTTGTATTTATTGTACTTAGATTTTATATAAGTAATTTCGTCGTATTTGGTGAAGTTAAAAAAATATTTTATGGTTTGACAACTGTAAAACTGTAAATGTAATTTATAAATATCAATTTCAACATGCAGATTCATCGATATTAAGACTAATCCCCAACAAGCATCGTGAGCACCCCTTGATCACCAGTAATTTATGAAATACACTGGTTTCAGTGGCTGTACGATATAAATGTAACTACAAGAGAATAATAAATAAATAAGTATCCCTGTACAAGTCACACATATTGAACCTAGCCCCAAAGTAAGCTAATTATATGCTAGTGCTAGTGTTAGTCAACGATTCTAATAAATAGAAACACTTAAATAGATACCAGAATAAGTTTAATAAACACCCAGACCCTGGAATGCAGATGCCTAAATGTTCAACACACAAATGCTGCTTCTGTTTGATTGTACCGGTGACCTCGCGATGATGGATTCCACCGACTAACGACACAGATTAAGAAACATGAAAAGTGCAGTTTAATTCAAAATTCTTTTAGATCAAAGGAATCAATTTTTTATTAAGAAAACAATAGTATTTTTTAACCCGCAGTCAAGCTTGGAAGCTTTATATTATGGGCTTCTACAAAGAGGTATTCTAATTGTTTATTTCTTGTAAAAATATATCATTTATTACGATGTTCGAGTAGGTAGAGACACAGAAGTATCATCACCAAAGCAAATGTCGCAAAAAAGAAATATTTTTATTAATAATAAAAAACAACTTTACACCCCTGGATAAATCATATAAATTATTTTAAGTCGAAAGTGGGAGTTAGTCAATGATACTAACAGTTAGAAATCTTATGTAAATACTGTACTATGTAAACTATACTGCATCATATAAATAACAAACACTTTATTAAATGTAATAAATACTCAGGGTCTATAAATACAAACAAACATGTTTATCACACAAATGCCCACCCATGTATGGAATCAAAACCAAATGTCACCTAACTGCCGAATTGCCGATCATCCAATCGCTAACGTCTCAACTAAATATGCTCGCGGTCACGCACGCATACTCAGAAAATGACGGCGAACCATCGGCGAACAGTGATTCGACATAAAAACACAATTAGAAATTTCAAACACAATTCCGTCTCTGAGGCACTCCGTTTTATCGATAAAAAATTGAAGCTGGTATGGAAACTGAGCCTCGCGGTTGGTCAATGTAGTTAGGCGTGTACACTAGCCACTCGACCAACGAGGCGGTCAAAAGCTCGTTTATTTTTTTCCTACTATTATCCAATATGAAAAATTGCTTTTAAATTTTTTCAGGCTTCATGAATAAGTTATTATCTAAAGCAGTCTTTCCCAAAGTGGGCGATAACGCCCCCTTGTGGGCGCTGGACGCCTCGATGGGGGCAGCAAGAGGCCCAGAAAATAAAAGTGGCGATGGGTGAGTTGAAACTCAAACTACTTCATATTTTAAAATTCACTGAAATTAAAATGTTCAGGCTACACAACATCCAGATTTATATAATATTGTAGAAATATAACCTAAACGAGCATAGCATAATTATTATTCTCTCTGCTAAGAAAAGTCTTTAGTTTTAGAATATAGTTTTAATTAAAGTTCAAGCGACTTACGCCTTATTGAGGTTTTTAAGATAAAAAAAGTAGGGAGCGCTACAAGCTTACTGGCTTCTAAAGTGGGCGTTAGACGAAAAGAGTTCGGGAACCTCTGATCTAAAGTATCTTCACAACAATATCCACGAAGAGATGATAAGATGAACTTTAATTCTGATATTCCCCATACCTAGAGTGACCGCTCAGGCCACTCTACCCATGTGTGTGGTTTACTGGATACTCTGTTATTTTAATGTGAAGTTACCATTGTTAGTAGACACTAATTTTGAAATTCATAATTTTTCGGCAACATTTAATGCACAAAAATTTGTTGCTAGAATTTCGAAATGTGAGTTTGTAAAAAAAAACGTCTTCTCTTCCATATCCCAGTGTTAGGAAGAGGCACAACCAGGGCACCTACGGTGATTGAACCGGAACCTCAAGAAGTCAAGTCCGATGGCGGACCGTTTGATCACAGAGTAATGGGGTGGAAGTTTGTAGGTCTGGCTAGGGTTTTGCACAAAGCGCATGTCAACCTGAAATAGCTGACGAGATTACTGAACTTTGAAAGTTATTTTTATGGATTAAAATTCTTTGAGATGGGGATATGACAATGTCATTATCAGCTACTAGAATAATCTTTTAATTAAGCTTGCCAGAATGATCTAAAAATCTCAGATACACAAGTCACAATGCGGTTACTAGGTATCTACAAGGTACTATTTAAATTATGCGCTTCCGCTTTATTCGTCATGCTTCGGACATCCGAATGTATTTCAAAGATATCTATATAGAGTCGTTATTGCGCATAATTAATCATTTCGCTTGAAATAAAATTAAGTCAGCCAATTTAAAAATTAAAGTATACAGTGTAAAAAGAGTAAAAAGTGTAAAGCCGAAGCGCATAATTTAAATAGTAGTACTGTGCTATTCTTTGTGTTGTGTTTTGGATGCCGTTGCATTACTTGCTGACGTCTATGCTAGACTAGCTATTGCCTGAAATGTCATAATTTAATAAAAAAAGTAAATAAATTTAAAAAATAAACATAAACAAACCGATTTTTTCCGAAAATTAATTATGTATGTACAATGAATAATGATTTTAGGCAGTCCCGGCGAACTTTGTTCCACTCGTTCAGTTTGTATGGGAAAAATTAGAATGTTGCTTTACCTAGTTTCCTCGCTTTTTCATACTTTTAAACTTTCCCTGGACTTGAACAAATAAATCAAAACCAAAATAAGCCAAATCGGCTGAGCCGTTCTCGGGGTTTAGCAGGACAAACGAACAGCAATTGATTTATATATGTATAGATTATAATAAATATTATAGTCTTGAAATAATTTTAAATAACAAAAAAGTTAAAACAGTTTTTTATGATTTAACTTGAGGTCTGTCTGAGGCAAAGTTCTATTAATTTACGTTTAAAAATTAACATAAGTATATATATATAGTTACTACATAGTAATATACCTTATCTAAGTTGACATTGCTATCAGCCAAATCAAATTTGAAATAGCTAGGAATTTGGTGCTTTTATTATGCCTAGAATAACTATTATATACGAGTAATAGTTAAGTAATGAGCAGTGAGGAATTTATCACCTTACGCTTGAGATGGTAGCATAACGGCCAAGTTGTACCTACGTTTTGACTAAAAGCAAAGTAAAGTAAGGGGTAAAGTTTGTAAGCATATGGCCTGTAAAGATCGTGTAGATTTTTTTTTTATGATATTGGAAGGCATCAAGCAGACGGATTTCCTGATGTTAAGAAATTCACGCCGCCTAGAGACACTAAAGGTTGTAATGGTGCGTTGCCAACCTGAGGCCGGGATGTTAGGCCTCGAGCATAAGCAAGGTTACCGGCTACCTTACCCTCCGAACCGGAACACGTCACGACGTTATGGCGGCAGGAATAGGTAAGGCGGTGGTACCAATCCGGGCGAGTCGCTGCTAAACTCTACCACCTAGTCAGATGTCACGGTGTTAGTGACGGTGAGCCTATGCTGCGAGGTTAGAATGTGCACTTTCTAGTTTCGTCTCTGCGCGGTAGCGTTGTTTCGTTTGGACGTTGCGTCTCATTTCAAAACGCTAAAGTTTTTTAAAAAGTTTTTTTTTTAAAAAAGGGGAGGGGTATTTAAAAAAAATGTTTTAGTGTTGTTATTATTATTATTATTATGTCGTTGGATTTCCAATTAGTTTGTTAATGGTCTGTAAGCAGATGTCAATAAGAAGCCAATCAGAGCTTGAGATGTTAAATTTCTTGGGAGATTTATTTATTGCTTAGTTTTTTTATTACTACATCGAACTTTTCCTCTACCTACCTTACCGATGCCTAATTTTAACCCAAACTTGTCACTTGCACTTTTATGAGTTAAATTTAATACACTGTTAAACAATTAGAAGCTAGCTACAAGTCTCAGACTGAAATATATCTAAGGTCTGAATTTATTATTTAACCCAGGAACGTGTAAGTCGTTACGGAATAAAATATAAAAAAAAAACTGAACTGAATTGAAAAAAAATGAAAGTTTGTATCTTTTATTCACAAATTTAAAAAAATCATATGATACGTTTTTTATTTAATTACATTTAAAATATGTAAACTGGAAAACTTTTTTTAGTGTTATTTAGTTTAATTTATCACTATATCACTTTGTTCATGACTCGTTGTCTGTAGGTTTGTAACAAATAAGTTTATAACACCTCTCTCGCCTTTTTTCATGGCTATTTTATTTTGTAATTTTAGAGGAAAAAAGACAAGAAAGAAATATTTTTATCAAAACGGAATACTTATTAAATTACAATTACATACCTATGTGAATTATAAATATTAAAGACATGGTGATGGGACACGCAACGGACAATATTAAGTTTTCGTTTTAAAAACGTGGTATACAAGGTGATCGCAGGCAAAATGGGCGTTTGTTTCACTTCCGAAACGAATTTGTCTCTGAAATCTTAGTTTCGAGCAAGTTATTCTACAAATTTGTAACTATTTAATTTCATTCCTTCGCTAACGTTTCATGACGAACTATTGTTGATCTCCGACGACGTCACGTGTTTTGGCATGAACATGCTATGTTATATACGTATGTCAAGTTCATTTAAAAGAAATTGTGACTACAGTGTGTCCAGTGTCAATACAAGAAATAAAAATAATCTTGCTGTGCATGTGTCTCGTCTCCACAGAGTAAACCATTCTTTCATGGGCCAAAACAATAAACTTCCCAATTATCTTTCATTAAGATCTTTCATCTTCCAATTAATAAATTAAATAAATGTGTTAAGTAAATGTAAATTAACTGAAAAGGGTTATTATAACATTGCTGAATATTTAGTTGGTAAGACAGCTTGGGATTAATTGCTCCTTATGCCAATCTATTATAAATATAATGTATCATTATATTTATTATTATTGTTAACATATTTAAAATAAGAAAGAAAGACAAGCCCGCTGAGTTTCTTGCCGTATCTTCTCAGTGTGCGGCCGCGTTCCGATCCGGTGGCAGATTTATTATAATATAGACGCGTCACAAGTGCTTCTTGTAGGTTAACGTGAAAAAAAGATAATTTATTATTATTATGTTTTTTTAGTTTGACATTTCAATGCATTTGTATCAAGACAACAGTGTTTATTCTAACCCCGGTGGTTAGTACTACTGCCGTATCTATCTTGCCGCCACAGGATCCGTGCTCGCTATTGTTGTGTTCAGTGTTAAAGAGTAGGATAACTGTTTTTTGGAGTTTACTCCTTAAGGAACGATTTGAGTAATAAGGCCCGGTACGGAAATTTTATCAGGAGTAACATCAAGTGTAACACGAAAAGTTGAGGCGTTACGTAGAAAGAGACAAACATATGTAAGTCGTACCGAGAATTTTAAGCTTCAAGTTTACCCAACTGAAACGTTGTATAATTAATAAATCTGTTTGGTATTATCATATCCTGCAAATTTTGTAAATCTAGTGCAATCGATTTATGATGGTGCAACACACACACACACACACACACACACACACACACACACACACACATATCTTGGAGCCTGGCGGGCACATCCATGCTACCAAATGTTAGCGACAAACAGTTTTCTAATAAACACATACTCGTTCGTCATTATATCTCAGAGGTTGAGTTTCATCACTGGTTTTTGAG
>NJDC01002121.1:56744-74478 GCA_002245475.1 Calephelis virginiensis | reverse complement strand
TGACATGTTCCAGAACGGCGGATACGGCTTACTTTTCCTCTAAACTCACTTTTGCTCCTACCTAACATCCTGGCCTCAGGTTGGCAACGCACCGCCACCACCTTTGGTGTCTCTAGGCGTAAATTACTTATCATCAGGAAATCCGTCAGTTTGTTTGCCTTCTAATATCATAAAAAAAGCAAACAGTCTTTTGTGTTTGTATTTGTATGTTGTATGCAGGGGTTACGCATGTGTTTGTATGTTGTATGCAGGGGTTAATTTAACCAAAGCGCCATCCCTGGGCACTATGAAAAATGCCATCAACTATCTAATTTTTTTTAATAGGTATTAAATTTTAAATAAATAAAACGACTTATATACCCTATGCAAATTGTTTAAATAATTTAAAACTATGGTGTCTATAAAGCATAGACCACGGATATATCTTACCATCGGAAGTTCTTATTATCGTTTTTTTTCGCTACCTTAACACATATATTTTATACCAATACCTTTTGTATTAGTATAAAATTTAATGGTAAGTAAAAGGTAATATAAAATTTACTGACCGTGGGTTTTTAAAAACTGCCGAAGTTTTTTGAGTTATGACATGCCGACGGAACTCTCATTCGGCATGTAATAACTCAAATGAGAAAACGTATCATTATTTTGAGTACTAAAATACATTTGAGTCACGATGTTTTGTCTAGATATATTTTATTAGATGTGCAACATTGTCTTAAAATATGAACATCTTATTTGGAACGACTTTATCTACCTATCTTATTATTTATTTTTAAGTGTTCCACAAAAGCAGAATTATTGACAGATTAGATTTATGTAAATGTCAAATGTGAAAAAAATATATATTCAAGGAAAGTAAACTCATTCGCAAATCAGACTGCAGGTGGCAGCACGTAAAACACAAATTATTTGATATAAATTCAATAATATGTTGTGTTTATTAATTTAAAAAGATAAGTCCCGTGGCGAAATTTTAAATTCCTTTCTAACCCTTTAACGCGGGTAGTTATGTTCTATAGATACACAATTCTGAGTACCCACCAAATGAGTTTTCGTCGGCTTGAGACGAAAGGTTACAGGTTCAAATCCTGTCTGGGGCGAAATTTTTTCTTTTTTTAAAATTTATAGAAAATTTATCCCAAGCACAGGGCAAGTGCTAAAATAAAAATACGTTAAAAAGATAAGACAGAGCTTTTACAGAATTTTCCTCTGATGGTAAGAGATAACCGCAGCTTATAGACAGTCTTGTTGGCAGGGTGTTAGGCCAATTGTGCAAGTCTACCTGCTACCCTACCCTCAGGACCGGAACATGACGTTGTCGTTATAGCGGCAGGAATAGGCGAGACAGTGGTTTCCTACCCGGGCAATTGGCTACATAGTACTTTACCACCTTTAGTCTTGTAGTAATGACCCGTTCGAATGTTGAGGTATGGTGACACATAACACAATTAGCATAAAAATTAATTAAAAATTTAAAAAAATAAAAATATATTTATTTCAGTAAAAAAACATTTACATAATCAGCATGGTATGGAGCATTCTTTTAAGTAAATCACTACTCGTGTTAGAAGATCTCACTCTTCCTTTATCTTAATAATATTTTTCTTGACGATTTTATTTTTCCTATTCTTAAAAATAGTTTTACAAGCTTATACAATATTAATTGAATTTTAGTGACTAACTATAAACCAAACACCGTCCCTTACTTTGTATCTTTGGGGGTTGGAGTCTTTATTTAAAATTTATATGAATCTTTTCGGTGTGTAATATCCTATTTAATATTTTTACATTAACATTATAATAATAATAACATTAACATTATATTTTAAAAATTATACCTACCATGTATTAAGTATTTTTAAAGAAAGAAACACTTGTATTGTTTTACTTATCACTTATAATTTATTACTTTGTAATTAGTAGCCTACCGGTTTCGCTTATACAGCATCATCAGGGCTAAAACTTAAAACTTAAACTAGTTTAAACTTAAACTAGTTAAAACTTAAAACTTAAACTAGTTTAAACTTAAACTAGTTAAAACTTAAACTTAAAACTTAAACTAGTTAAAACTTAAACTAGTTTAAGTTTTAGCCCTGATGATGCTGTATAAGCGAAACCGGTAGGCTACTAATTACAAAGTAATAAATTATAAGTGATAAGTAAAACAGTACAAGTGTTTCTTTCTTTAAAAATATGAATATTTGGAAGTTTTACCAAGCGCCGACGATGGAAAATATCAAATATGTATTTAGTAACTAAACAATCAATCACATTCTGTGTCAGGGTTAGATTTTTTTTGAAAATTACAATGGGATCACTTTGGGTTATTCTATTCAAGAAAAAAAGAATGATTAAAATCGTACACCTTTGTGAGACTCGGTCTAACATAAAAAAATCATTTATGTGCATCGAAACAAGCGTCTTGCGTTTTATCGACGGTTGAAAAGGCATGTTATGACCACATCACATTTGTTACATTTGATGAAGTTATAACATAAATTTCCAATAACCCAATTGACAGTAAAATAGACATGCAAAATCATTAAAAAAATGTGATACTTAACTGACTGGGCTAGGTTTGGAAACGGTGGTAGTGTACGGTAGATAGGACTAAAAATTAATCTACCTTTAAATTAATTTATAACAAATTATGAAACTTATGTTCATAAATAAATAAAATGTTTATTAAAATGTAAATAAGGGCTGTGATTTAAATGTACATTTTTATAGAAATATGAAACTTCTTAAAATTAACTAAATATTTGCACACCACAATGTGGTAGAATATGTTGTATTCTTAAATATCTTTAAAACAACTTTTTAACACACATATTCCGCAAATAAATAATTTTCATTTCATTTCATTTCATTGACTGAATAAATGTTTTAGAAAACGTTTACTGGGAGATTAGGAAAACTTTTTTTTGTTTGTTCTTGCATGATGCCAGAATATTTCGAAGACTATGTCATTTTAGAACAAAATGGGGCAAATAGAAGAAATTTCAAATGACGAAAAAACATAATAATTTTATGCTGCGTAGGGAAAGCAGCAGGATTAGGCTTGTTAATATAATTGTTAGTTTTTTTTATACATGTATTTTATAAGGAAAACTATTTTTTATTGCCAAAATTGCGAGTAATATTTGTAGCTTGAGCATATAATGCCTTGTTTTAGAAGCGGTTTGGCTTCTGGGTTTTTATTATTTTTGTCAGAAAGTATTTCTATTTAATTCTTAAAGGTTGCAATGTCTTGAAACTATATAATTTAGTCACAGTAAAACTACATCATCAGATCCAGACCAATAAAGTCAAACAAGATATAGACTAACAGAAAAATAAAAAGGAGTCAAACATAAATATAACCTTTCCTTTTTTTCCTTTGGGTGAAACAATTTTGATAAAACTTTCTTTTGCTGTGTTATGTATTGTCAGGAGTAAATTAATAAAAATAGGGAGAAATTGTAAGTTTAGCGCAATTGCAACATCACAAAATATTAGAATTCAATTTTTATAGTAAGAAGTTGTCAAGACTGGACAACGTCTATCGGCTCGGCTAGTAAACGGCTCGTCTGATAACGGTAATTATTATACTATTTATTTATAGTATATATTATTTTATGAATACCTATTCTTTTTTACTAATGTTTTTTTAGGTGAGCTGTAAAGTTTACTTTTTGCACAATAGTAGGTTCATTTTTTTAATTTTGACATCATGTGTTAGTCTAATATCTGTTCGCTAGTTTCGTTAAAACTCGAGAACGGCTGAACCGATTTGGCTAACTTTGATTTTGAATTATTTGTCCAGGGAAGGTTTAAAAGACAAGAAAAAGAGAAAAACTGCTAAGAAATTAGGAAGAACAACAATTAATTTTTCCCACACAAACTGAACTGATCCGGAAGTTCGCCGGGACAGCCTGTAAATAGATAAATGTCTCAAGAGATACAGACATTGAATCTAACCCCAAAGTAACTAAATTACTCATATAAGCTTGTGTTATGGGTATTAGTCATACTCATTACAAATACTTGAATAAATACCAGATTAATTTAATGAACACCAAAACCCGGAAAAAAGGCATTTAATTGTTTATTACGTAAATGCCTGCCCCCCTGGGGAACCGAACTTGAACCTCACGGTTGGTTGGTGATGTTAAGTGTAGGTCGTTTATGAGGCGAATTTTTGACGTGACAACGTCTTAAATTAGGTTGTGGCTCGGAGTCACTCTTGAAAAAGTGTAACGCCCGCTCACGTCTGTTACGATCACCGAACGAGAGAGAGGTCCGCCGGACCGGTACATTGTTTTAGTAAACAAAATATATTTCTATAGTTAAAATTTATGCATTTCTTATTTTCATTCGATTCCTTGTTCCTATTGTGCAATTTAATAATATTCATATCAATAAATATTCTACCGAGAAAAAGACATTGTCACACAAAATCTTCGCCCGTAAAACCGACTTTACAGCCAACCATTTTTTAGGTTCTTTTTTCAAACAAAAAATTCAAATATTTGCCAGAGCAAATACGCAATTAGGTATAGTTTATTAATTAACTAGCAGTTTCACGCAGCTTCGCCTGCGTAACTTGGCTTTTACAGCACCGATTTGATTAAACAAAGCCTATGTCACTCAGAGATAATGTAGCATTCTAAGGATGAAAGAATTTTTGAAATCGGTCCAGTAGTTTCGGGGCCTATTCATTTCAAACAACCAAAAAATCAAACATTTCCTCTTTAAGATATTAGTACAGACAATAACTTAATTGCGTGAAAAAAGGGTATATTTTTAAGAAACGTCTTGAATATATTTTTTAAATTTTTTAAATGGCAATTTGATTTTGTGATAACGTATACCTATTCGGTAAAACGCTATTTCCAGTAGCTACACTACGCGTATGTAGTGATAATGTTTAAGATACATAAAATACCATTTTAATTTTTACCAGCAAAAAATAACTTGGTTTGTTTTTCATTTTAGGTTTTTGAAAATGCGATGTATCTCAAAAATGTTTGACTGCATGTTGTTCATATCTATTTTAGTTAAAATTTATAAAATCTATTTTTTAGATCTATACAGTACACTCTCTTATTTTAGGGATGGGGCAAAACACAATTTGTCAATTTGGAAGTGGCTGTCTTTCAAAAGGTGGACTTCTTAAAACAATGTTTTATAAATCTCAATGGCATTTTCAAAAACCTATTAACAAAGACAAGACTTGTAGTTGACATGTAGGTAAAGGTTTGATGAAAAACATTTTTTTATTTTCAAAACTATGAATTAGTAACGTCACCCCCTTATTTTCTTTTTTTATATGTAAAAGTCGACAAGCAATTTGACAATAAATTCGATGTAATGTACGGACATGTTAAATCTACAATGTAGCTGTTTTAACTGAATTAAATATAAGCAGGTTTAAATGTTAAACTATTTTTTTTATGTATGTTACTCGATTTTGTCGTAATATTTTTACGTTTTTTTACTAGCATTTGCCATTAGTCAGGTTGAAATTTGCATCAAGTTATCCGATTTAAAACAGCTTTAAAATATTTAAAATTAGTCAGAAGTCGTCAAAGAAATTCCTGACTGACTTTTGAGTAAAGCGGTAGCCACATTACTCAAACTCATTAATAGAGATTTTGCGGTAACAAGGAAATACACGAAACACTAATTTCATCATGATTATTTAATTTCTGCACTGTCACTGAACAAAATTGTATAAAATGCCACCAAAATTTACTTATTTCACTCAGTATAATTACAACATTTAATAATTAGGAAAAAACTACGACTGTCTTTTTTCTTGATGATGCTTAACCACTTGTCATTTGTAAACTGATTTTTTTCTTAAATTTTGTATATCGTACTTCCGAGGTGGTTTGGTTGCCACCCAGACATCAAGAATCCCAGGAGGATGGAGTGCAAACGGAAATCGAAAAAAAACTTGAGTCTGAATTTACTTAGACGCCAGTATTGAAATAAATTCAAACCACTAAAGTTTGACAGCATTTCAATTATAGTCCATTCGGCTGAGGAATCCTAAAATGTTTCAAAGAAGATTTGCTAAAAATTCCAATAAAAACGGATTCCAATACAAAATTATACTAGTGTAAAGTCATTGTCACAGATTAGATTAGATTTGATTTTAGATTAGATTCGATCACAGATAAAGTTGTCATCAGGTTTAACCTTAACTGTAATTTATGCATCAATTCTACTTAAATAAATACAAAATTCTAAAACAAATAAAAAAGTGGACAGACTCAACTTTTTCGAGCTGATCATCATGTACACCTACGCAAGAAACTCACTATTAGGGGATTTTTAAATTTTAATAAATCAGCATTATATTATTTTAAGATCAAAAGACTGCGATAACATTAATGAGAAGTGTTTTGCATTAATTGGAATCTAACTGAAATGTTTTTAAAATAGTAGAATTTAACAGAGAATGTCTCGCTGATTCCAGTCGATAAAGAATGTTTTCTTTATGCCATAAGAAGTGGTTTTCCTAATGGTTAGACTAAATTATCACATTAAGAAACCTTAGATTGATCTGATGCGTCTTTGCCTTCATCATTATATGCCGGAGGACGTCCACAAGTCACGGTCACCAGCCGCTTGCAACCAGAGACTCCCCGCGTCTTTGACCAGATCATCAGTCCACCGGGGGGAGGTCGTCCAACACTACGTCCTCTTGTGCGGGGCCGCCACTCGAGAACCTTTGTTACCCATTTTTTTTTCTTCGTCGTTGCCTAGTGGCTGGGATATTACTGACAACTACTCTCCAATGCTAAACATGACAAAGGCAAATGCTGACTCTACAGCAGCAAATGCAGGCGAGCTGCACAGCACTATACCGTCACGTTGTAGCTGCACTGGTGGAATAATTCACTAACCTGAACAACTACATTACCAGAATTATTAATATTATTAATAATATTAATTATTTATTACCTACGATATTTATTACTAATTAATATATTGTTAACAAATGAATTTAATAAATAGTAATATGGCCGCATTAGTGACATTGAGATCTGAGAGAGAGTGGGGTTGAAAGACATTATTGATGTTGAAACGAAAAAGGGCATGGTATGGACAACCCGGCACATATCATATCCCGGGTAACTATAACAAAATTAAACATGCACATATTCTATTTTTTTTTTTGCTTCAACATCTATGTTGCCGATAAGCAAACAAAGAAGGAAAGCCGCGTGCTATTACGATATTTTTGACATAAAAATAAATATATAAGTGCCGGTTTTCTCTCAGAAGAGCCGGTTCTCTAATCTTATGAGTATAGCATAAAAAATCACAACTAACAGCTCTACAATCTAGTTTTGTAATTTCTTTATTTTTTCAAAGAAAAAAAAAATAGTTGGAGACAGGATTTGAGCCTGTAACCTTTCGTCTCAAGCCGACAAATGCTCTAACCATTTGAGCTGCTGGGGATTCAAGTCCCATGGCGAAATTTTTAATTCCTTTTGTACCCGTTAACGCGGTAAGGTTTTTTTTATTTAAAAAAATATAGAAATTTAACCCAAGCACGGGGCAAGAGCTAAAATAAAAACACCTAGTCTTGTAATATTTGGAGGTTCCCAGTTCTATAGGAAAGATAAAGATAATAAGTTCTAAAAACAAAAAGGGAGCAGGTGTTGTGTTTTTTGTATTATCACTCTTACCATAAAATTCCATTCAAACTGGTCAGGTTAGTTGTTGTCTCTAGAGAATTTCAAACTCAAACCTTTCCGCTTATTACGCATAAACTAGTATTAAGGGGCCGTTCATTCATTACGTTTTTTTAGCGTTTTTTTAAGCAAGGGAACTTTGGCGATACAGGCCGAGTCCTAAAATTACGCCCCCATTCAACTCCTATTTAAAATCATCTGTAGTTTTGCACTTTGATTTTGATGGATGTGAAAAATAATTGTACTAAAACATGTGGTATCTTTTTTTGATTATTTTAGGAGGAAAACAAGCAGACGGATTACCTGATGGTATAAATTCACGCCGCCTAGAGACACCAATGGTGGTAATGGTGCGCTGCCAAACTTAGGCCGGGATGTTCCACCTCGAGCAAAATTTAGTTTAGCGGCTATCTTATTCTCCGAACTGGAACATGCCAACGGTAAGGACTGACGTTATGGCGGCAGAAATAGGTAAGGCGGCGATAACAATCCGGTCCGAGTCGCTGCGAAACTCTACCACCTAATTAGATGTCACGGTGCTAGTGATGGTAAGCAAAGTTCTGCAAAGGAGCCCGGACCAACACGGAGAAGAACCATACGTATGAGGAGCGTAAGGGTTGTACTGAGGTTGTTGTAGACAATGGGGTGTGGACTAAAAAAAAGGTATTATTACACGGAAAGGTTACAAACAGACCATGAAGGTGTCGTGGATTGCAGCCGTCCCCTGATCTTCGCCGCCCGGAGCAAGTACCTCTATGCAATTTATTTCTTAAGTAAACAAATAACCAGTTAGGAACGCATAACTTATGTAAAAATATTGTCAAAAATATATCATTTATCTATATTACTAAATTAACGAGCAACATAAAGTAACCTATTAAAGTAATTTTTGAAAAGCATTAGCTGTTGCCATTTGGATTCATTTAATAAGTATTAGGATATTTATTTGACTTTTATTCTAGAAATTAAAATGTTCAACATAAGTGGAATCAAATTGATTTTTTCATTCTAGTCTACATAAATAGATAGATCATTAAAAATAAATATATCAATGCGTTGTAAAATTTAACATGGTTTTGCTATTAATATTTTTGAAGAATTGTCTTGTTTTGATTTTTTTAGATACATATAACATTAATTTAAATGTTTTTCTAGAAATTACATATAAGACATAAGTGGGATCAATCGAATTTTACTACTCAGTATAGTAATATTATATTAAGTTAATAGTTAATTAATATAAAAAAAACATAAGTGTCAAATTTTAACACGGTTTTGCTATTATTTTTTTCTGTAAATTAAGTTGTTACAGACTATAAATAAAGTTACAAAAACGTGAATAATTTTTACACGACTTTGCTGTTAACGTTTTGTAACCAAAATTAAAAATTCAAACAAAAATGGAAAATTCGTGTATGTTTTTTGTACATAATTGATTTTATTTTTAACATGTAATAGAAAATTTATTGTATTATTATATAATGTTATACATATTATAGATAAAACTTTAAAGACATTAGGAAAATTATACAGAACATTGCTATTTAATAGCTACTTTCAAAGCTAAACACGACCGTGGCACGAGAAATTGGCGACAGCGGGAGGAGTAATTCAGAGACAAGTCAAACAAATGTGAACAAATGTTTTTTGCGGTTTCGCTGAGCTCTACCACCAGTGCTAGATTACCCAATAGGCCAGACTAGGCCATGTCCTGGGGCCCCCTACAATCAGGGGTCCCAAAGAAAAATTGTAATTGACATTGAAATTTCCCAAAAAAAATCTGACAACAAATTTCGCTTAAATCTTCCAAAGAGATTTTTTTTTTATAATAATAACTGATAGTTGAAGCTTATTTTATATTTTTATAATTAGACGATGTCAAGATATTTGATTTGTTTAACGTTAAGACTGTTAAACTGCTGAGTTATTTAGATACCCTACTCTTGTTTATTTGTAGAATCGAAAATTATATGATTTGAAAGAAGAAATGATTTCGTTTGTTTTATTGTGTTTAAAACGTAATATGATATAAGAAATCCTTTGCGAAAATAACCGTCAATTTTACAATATTTTTGAAAAAGGGAGGGCCTCAAAATCAAAATGGCCTAGGGCTCCCTATGGGCTTAATCCGGCACTGTCTACCACTTACTGTCTGAAGTAAGGAAATAAAAATCTAAGATGGCTCGCTGAAACCTGCAACTTAAAAAAAACGGAACACGGCTAGTTACCATAAACATCAAGTAATAAGATGACATCCTACTAGGTGGTAGAGTTTTGCAGCGACTCGCCCTGATTGGTACCACCGTCTTGCCTATTCCTGCCGCCATAACGTCCAAAGCTTCCAGTAGACACGTTTCGTTTCGGTGTTTGAACGCTTCCGTTCGGAGGGCAAGGTAGCCGGTAAACTTACTTTTGCTCGAGGCCTAAGATCTCGTTCTAAGGTTGGCAACGCACCATTACCACCTATGGTGTCTCTAACATCCCGGCCTCAGGTTGGCAACGCACGATTACCAACTTTGGTGTCTCTAGGCAGCGTGAATTTCTTACCATCAGGGAATCCGTCTACTTGTTTGCCTTCCATTATCATAAAAAATAACTCGACAGCTTATGACTTACAACACTAGCGGATACCTCATATTTAAACCGTTGTTTATACAACACGGTATATGGTTCCTGGTGAAATAAGAAAGTCTATGGTTAAATACGCGTGCCTGTGGTTGCTTGTAAACGTATACCCGTGGCTCGTGCTAGATGATCCCCTATCACACCGATAGGAATGACATTTAATGTCATAAAACCTTAATTATATTAACCTAGAATCCTTTAGATCGTTGATACATATGTTGCATTTGTATGTTGTATCTCATCGAACAAGCAGGTAGCTCTCCAAATGGTAAGAAAAATCGTCGCCGACAGAGGTTTTGATATTACTGGTGTGTGGCTAATATGTGACCAGGATCTTTGACCAAATGCAAGTCTACTTTTTACTTCAGCATGGACCACGACAACGAAGAGGACTAGCGTTAAAGCGGCAGGAATAAAATTTGTGGTCCTTCTAATGTACGGCGATTTTACTTAAAATCTTAAAAAGCATACTTGAAATTTTCAAAAAAATAGGTCGCGTATAAAAAATTAAGATTTCGGCGATACGAACTTTTTATTACCGGCTACTACCGTCCAAATTGGAACGACAGGAATAAGTGAAGTACGACATGACGCGACGCCACAGCATTCTACAACCAGTGATTTTGCTGTTAATGATTCATAGCTTATCGTCTATTCGTCTCATAGAAGCTGCTAGACTTGATGGCAGGTGATCTATTCTACACAGAGGACCTGGACCAACACAGGGAAAAATGACTTGACAAGATTTATACCTTCTACATTTAATTCAAACAGCGTTATTTATTTGTAAAAAAATAAAATTAAAGTATTTTGTATTGTTTTAAAGTTAAGGTGGGTAGAGACCAGTGACTGTGTAATATAACGTTCTTAGGAATGGTACAATATAAACATAAGCTCAGTTTCCAAAACATTTCCATGTCCTACGGATTCTCGACGAAGCATTACGCACAACCAGTGCATTTTACCGGTAACATTTTGTTGTAGCTTGCATTAATTCTTCTTTAAAATATCGGAACTACAAGTTACGTGTGCTGCGTTATCTTGATGAATTATTTTAAAAGAAGAAAGATAACTACAAAAAAAAAGATAGTGAGTAAATGAACATTTACAATAGAAGACAAACTATTGGATAAATCACCCCGTAACCGCGCGCCGCTTGCTTCCGTGCAAAGGCTTAGCGTAATGTTACACTAATACGCTCGTTGGTATGTTACAAGTAAATGCTCTAGTCTGTACTCACCTTAGGTTAAACTTCAATAGCATATTATACAGATATGACTCTATTTTGTAACTCTATTTTACTAATTTAAAGTGAAAATATTAATTCGTATGTTTCATTAGGTAGTTTTTTCCTACTCCCTACTTCCCTGTTCCCTACTCGTATATCTACACTATTCTTCTAACAGGTACATATAATTGAATCCCTACTTTCCTTGATCATTTTCATCACGCGCAATTGGATGGACCAATTTCGTTTTTTTTTCTATGCTGCTTGTTGTTTTTTCTTTTATTATTTTTGTTTATAATATTGGAAGGCAAACAAGCAAACGAATTTCCTGATGGTAAGAAATTCACGCCGCCTAGAGACACCAAAGGTGGTAATGGTGCGTTTCCAACCTGAGGCCGGGATGTTAGGCCTCGAACAAAAGTAAATTTACCGCTACCTTACCCTCCAAATAGGAACACGTCATGACGTTATGGCGTCAGGAATAGGTAAGCTGGTGGTACTAATCCGAGCGAGTCGCTGCGAAACTCTACCACCTAGTATATGTTCTTGATGAAAAAAAATATATATCCATACATATTTTATGCAGTTTGTGTTAACTGTAATAATTTTGAAAAATATGTCTAAAATAATATTTTTTTTCAATTAACGTTCATTGCAAATTTGCAATCCTTTAGCCTGCATGCTACAAACAATCAATTTATTAAAAACATTAAACTGTACTTTGTTGTTGGGTAATCCAGTGTGGCCTACGTAACGTAATACTAAGAAGACGTAATAAATACGTACTTAGTTGGTAAGTACATTAACTGGCCGCATGTTACCTTTAGCCATGCGAGACATACTAGATAGGATATTTAAACTGAATTAGAAATATAAATTACTAACTTAAGCCCACGGCCTTAATCGGGTAATTTTTATGAGATTAAAAGGCAAACAAGCAGACGGATTTCTTGATGGTAAGAAATTCCCGCTGCCTAGAGACACCAAAGGTTGTAATGGTGCGTTGCCAACTAGAGGCCAGGATGTTAGGCCTCGAGCAAAAGTAAGTTTACCGGCTACCTTACCCTCCGAACCGGAACACGACATGACGTTATGGCGGCAGGAATAGATACGGCGGTGGTGCACCAATCCGGGTGAGTCGCTGCGAAAATCTACCACCTAGTCAGATGTCACGGTGTTAGTGACGGCAAGCCTGTGCTCGCCATGTTTGTTCAAAACAGCACTATATTTTTTATTAAATTACACTTTTGTCTCAATTAAGAATATCTTCTTCATAAGAATGAAACATAACATACTTATCAGCACCTCTTAATTATAAGGAGTCAACTAACATGAAATTAGTTTTATAAAAGAGCGATTGGAAGGTAAATTATATTAATACAGTTTGGAAGCTCTTCCTTAGCGTTTAGAACGATGATATATGATGATATATGATGATATTATTTTTATGTTCATGACTGGCTATACGCCAGTGGGGACTAATAGTCAAATGGTTTAACTGCCATTATGTTTACGAACGTTATACGTCAAAATCCGTAGGTTATATCAAAATATCATAATGGTCATTTTTATTAATATTACTTTAGTTTTTGGGTTTTTTTATATCACTATTCAAATGTTAAAATTAGCTCATATATAAAAGAAAGGAATATGAATTATTGTATGATTAGCGTTTACTGGACTACTATAATTTACAAGACTTCATCGTATACTGAATTGCAGTGAAGTTATATCGATGCGAAAGTGCATCTCACCACTGGTACTAGTACTATTTTATTTGGATCACAATAAAGTGTACTGATTTAACATCGGTTACACCCGCTTGCCACAATTTCATTTGCCATAATTTCATCTGCTATAATGGTCAACAGACATAATATTGTTTATCGTAATTTCATATGTCATACTCATTGTTTACTATATTAGTCACATGCTGGAAACTTTGTTTCCTATAAAGTTAATTTCAATAATATAATTTGCTAGCATGATTGTAAGCCGTACTATCACAAGCCATAACATCATTTTTCATCAAAATAACTTCTAGAAAATGAACATTGCGAAGCAAGCGTGCCGCGGCAGCGGCCGGCGAAGTGCCAGAAAGCTAATCGCTTTTTAGAACATAGGCGTTAGGTTAAATTTGAACGGAAGCGAATTTGGTCATATAAAGAGGTACTAGATAAATAGGTATAAGAAATAAAAAACTGTAATCTGTAATGATACTGTCATATATTTATTAGAAATACATAATTGTACAGTGATACATTCTACTTAATGCAAATACAAATTTTCGTAAGGCAGGTAATTTTCTGTTGAATAATATTATTGCAATTAATAAAATAGATAACAATACGTATGGCACTCGTATTATTATGGAAACAAATTTTAGTGCGAAGAAGAGTATGTCACAAGTATATTATGGTCAACAAAATCTTCAGGCAAATAAAAATTCGGGCAAATGAAATTCTGGCATTTGAAAATATGGCATATATTCTTCGGGACAACAATAGACAAGAATCCTTTAAGGAGTTTTGGCGCCATCGAGAGAAAGGATGGTCGAAGTTTTTTCATAATTATTGAATTTCGTGTAGATATTGAGTGAAATTAGTCAATTTTGGTGGCATTTTGTACAATTTTTTTCAGTGAAAGTGCACAAATGAAATAATCATGAAGAAATTAGCGTATCGTGTATTTCCTCGTTGCCGCTAAATCTCATTACATGAGCTTGAGAAAACTGGCCACCGCTTTACCCAAGAGCCTGACATGACTTCCTGACGACTTATGACTGATGACTAATTAAAATTAATTGAAATTGATATAAAATTTGATGCAAATTTGTACTTGACTAATGGCTAAATACTAACGTGAAGGCCAAAACTTAAAGAAAGAAGAAGACTCCTTTAAATGTCTTATAGCCGTACAAGAAAAGCCCGGATGACAACCAGTATCCAAAAAAGGATAATATAACAATTGTTCTTTGATTCAACTAATGACTTCTTCCGAAAACTACTATAATAGTAATTGCAGTCAAAGGAATTTGTCGTTTGAAGAAATTTAATTTACATTACATTTACATTGCTCAACAAGTATTAACTATTAAGTAATAACAGGTCACAAGCCATTACGGCTTTGTCAATGGAGTAACAGAAAACGATTACTAATTATTAGCTGTATGTATTGTCTAATGCAGGGGTATCTAATTAGTTTTTTTTTATAAAGGTACGCAACAAGAAAAATATTTGGGAGTCACTAATGAGGTTATCCTATCAATATTATAATTATACTTATTTATGAATATAAATGCGAAAGTTTGTCTGTTAGTTTGCTTGTTCCTTCTTCACGCAAAAACTGCTGAACTGATTTTCATAAAATTTGGTACATGTAGAGGATAACTTGGATTTACACATAGGATAGTTTTTCATCCGAAAACAACGTTCCTGTGGGATCACCAGTCCAATCCAGTTCCAGTCTTATAATTTAAGCGTAATAAAACTGCAAAACGCGACTCTTATATCAAGTCGAGATTTGAAAATTCCTTTTCCGAGAGTTAGGTAATGATTCCGAGGTGGTTTCCAATTATATTATTATCCAAAGTACATGAAAATTTATAAATTATGAAGTATAACTTTTTTTTATGATATTAGAGGGCAAACAAGCAGACGAATTTCCTGATGTTAAGAAATTCACGCCGCCTAGAGACACCAAAGGTGGTAATGGTGCGTTTCCAACCTGAGGCCGGGATGTTAGGCCTCGAACAAAAGTAAATTTACCGCTACCTTACCCTCCAAACAGGAACACGTCATGACGTTATGGCTAACTACACTAAAGGTGGTACTGGTGCATTGCCAACCTGAGACCGAGATTTTAGACTTCGAGTAAAAGTAAATGTACCAGCACCTTAGGGGCTTGATAAAAGTTAAATAGAACCACCCTGGTATCAAACTTTAGCGAACAAGGAACCATCAAAATATGTTACTGAACAAGTAATCGCGTAGCAGTCGAATTGATAAAATCCTTTTTGAGCCTGAAAATTTAAAAAGCAGATGGATTTGTTGTAGATATGAAAGCGAGTATTCATTGCATATCTATAGTTAACACATACAGTGATATGTTAAACCTCGTGTACCTATAATACGCGAACTACAAGTACCGACACTTCTCGTGAAGCTGCATGGTATTTGTAGTGCTTCATATTTACACTTGTTTAAGTTCTTAGTTTTGAACAAATAACAAAACATTTTTTTAATGTGATTAGTGACTGACGCAAGTTTTATTTTCGGTTACGGTTTTTGCCAAGTTCTGCCATAAAATATAGTTTTGGCTTCGACTTCGGTTTCAGTCGAATCATTCGGACGCCCAGAAAATCCTATTTTACTGAATAATTGTTGTGCGTGGTTTGGTAAATTTCACCATTAACTGGTACTCGTGTAGGTATTTATTTATTTTACATTATTAATGTCACATATAAAATAACTGTGATACATTTATTTGTTGTCGTTTTATTTCACTTGACACAACTAGTTACTTATATGTAACTGACTACAGGTATGACTATGACAAATGCTAAAATGCACTAGATTTCAGTATGATAAAAAACATATTTCACTTTGTTTCGGTTTCAGCCGAAACTGAGCACAAGGCTGAAAATTCGGTTTTGGCTGAAAATCCAATGTTGGTCCCACACTAATTATAATATGGGGCAAGATTTCAGACCTAGCATGGAGTACCTCATAGGTGTAGCCAATGCAGGCTCCTAATAAGAGGATTTTAATGTTTCTTTTACAGTTTTAAAACATAAGATTGACTGATCATACTTCTGCCTTATTAGCAATAGGATAAAAATAAATTAGAAAGTTTAATAGCTAAAAAACTTTCGCAAAAATAAAGCAGACCGAGTACAAAATTAGGCACAGTTATTTTTTTTGAGGAAAAGGAATGACAAAGGTTGATATTTTGTATAAGCTTAGCTGACAGACGTTGTGAACCATGAACATTGTTTTTTTTTTCATATAAATCTTATCCTGTAATACAAAAACTTCCACAACAAAAAAAGTATTAGCAACATTCAAGCGCGATACCATGACCATGCAAAATTGGGATTTATTTTTAACCGAACTTAAAAAAGAAGGAGGTTCTTAATTCGGCTATGTGTTTTTTTGTATGTTTGTTAAGCTATTACTCTGCCAATAGGCCACCGATTGTGGTGGTTCTTTTTCAGAAACATAGGTTATAATGGTGGTCCCATGTTAGTTTTATTATGATCTGACTAGTGGTTTTTAAGTTATAATTAATAGTGCACAAATTTTTCACTTATCTTTATGACCTTATCTTAATTTATGTGAGACCATTTTGTAACCATTTGCTATCTTTCGAAAAAATCATTATCAAATAAAATAGTTGAAATGAATGAACCCAATGACATAGTTGAAGTCAGATTCACTGTGTTTAATTATTATATTTAAAGAAACAATATTTTTGAAAAAAAACTGTAAACTTTACATCCTTGACCATAACTGCACCTGTGTAACACTGTAACACACGTGATATATGTTTTGTATATTAAGCGACTGAAAAATCCTGTAAAGTTTGTAAAACATAAAACCGTTTAACATAATTTCCCTGTGTTGGCGCGGTTCCCTGTATGTGATACGATAGACACCTGGTAGATAGTGAGCATAGATTACCATGGACCATTTGCAACTAGACCACTGTAGGCAAAGCACTGCATAACATTTTGCCCGGGTAGGGATACGGGTGTTGCCTAACGCTATCATTCCAATCCGAAGGGTAGGGTAGCCGGCAGACTTGTACATTGGGTTTAACACCCCGGGGAACCTGACTTTTACGCACTATTATATTTTAAAAAATACTGGTATAGTCTAAAGCAGTGGTTCCCAAACTTATTTTGTCTACTGCCCACTTTGAGAATAAATATTTTTTTAAGCTCCCCCCTTTTTTCACCTATTTAAAAACCACCATAACTTCAAATTAGTTTAATTAATTATTGTGACTATATATGTATATAATGAATAGTAACGGAGAATTCTTAACGAAACTTTTACTATAACCCGCAACTTAAGACCTGAGCGCAGTAGGTAACATACAACGGCGCTTAGGTCTCAAGTTAACTCTTACGGGTTCCACCTGTCAATGATTATTGAAATGCAATTTTATGGTATTAAAACAGAGT
>NJDC01002121.1:43799-56698 GCA_002245475.1 Calephelis virginiensis | reverse complement strand
GAAAAAAGGTGGTAGGTAAATATTTAAATCTGTATTCTAATTAGAGCCCCTCACAGGCGGATGTAAACCGCTTGGGGCTTCCGTTTAACTTGCATGCTACTGGGGATACTTCAATAACGTCACGTACCAATTAGCCGTTCAGCGACACCATTGTGTTGAACTACTACAGAGCGTAGTTTGATCTTTTTATTGTATTTTAATCTGAAAAAGATAGTTGTTTATCATTTGACGTGTCTGGGATTAATATTTATGTACTTAATATCTTACTGTACACAAAAATCAAAAATGTATAAAAAACAGGATATGTGAAAATGGACAAAAGGCATGCTTATCTCTAACTTCAGAAATTTAACCCAACCCAAAAAATAAAGCTGTGAAAATAAAATGAAAGACAACGTGTACCAAAAACGGTTTTATCTATACTTTGAATAAATGAAACGTAAGTATTATAAAAAAAAGTATCTTCACGACCATATCCCTGAAGAAGTAGGCAAAATGAAGGCACACACGACTAGCCGAAGACACTACGTCCAACAATGTGATAGGTGGCAAGCCTATCGCCAACCGGCTACATATCCCGGACGATCCCGATCCCGGGCGACGTTATTTTCAATAGGAAATGGAAAATATATATTTCCTATTTTTTTATTGCCCAGAACCCGGGACCTCAAGAAGCCAAGTCCGACGCTATACCGCTAGACCACAGAGGCGATACATAAGTATAATAGCGATACACAAGTGTTATAATACTTATAGACCTTCAAGGCGATATAAGTACATATAATAATTAGGTAGATATGAAAAAACAAAATAGGCACACAAACATTGTCATTTAATTATCCTTGTTAGACATAAATTCAGTCAAAAAAGTATCGGGTAAGGATTATGAGTTTATGGTTCCAAATTCAATTTTTTTTAGTAGTTGTTAGATTGGTACAACTGTTTTCCATTATGAGGCGGAGTTTACTACTAACTTAAATTACCACATCGTGGCACCCGTTTTTAATCAGTTAAAGACATTAAGTGTCATTTCAGGCTAGCGTATTTTTCTGCGCCTTTACAGTCGTTTCAACATACGCGCTTACACGCGCGCTTAATGACGCGCTTATACGTGCGCTTAATGACGCGCTTCTAAAAACCGGACTCGCGTAAACGGGCACATTTCGGCTTTTTTTTAATGACTAATTTGTTGCTAACGTTGCGGTTTTTACAACTTCACCGAACTTTGTGGGACATTTCGGCGTGTTCGCTCGGCGGTGTTATCGTGTTAGTATCAACAGCGCTTATTCGTAGGTCACTCTATAAGTTTAGCGTAACATAAAAAAAATAACATGTTATGACCAAAATATTATGTTTATTGCTTTTCAAAATAATCTCCTTTACATTTTAAACATTGTTTCATGCGATCGAACCATTTTTTTAAAACAGATGGACTACATATCTGAAGGCATGTTTTCTACGTGCTGATTGAACGCTATCACTGTCTCTTTGGAGTTGGTAAAAGTAAAATCTTTGATTTTGGGGAAAATACAGAAATCACAGGGTGCAAAGTCGGGGCTATGAGCAGGATGAGTGACGAGATGTACTTTTTCGGAAGCTAAAAAATTCACCGTGTGTGAAGAAGCGTTATCATAGTGTAGGAGAATAGAGATTTTTGGTCGTCTGTCGAGAACTTCTTCTAACACCTTGGGTAAAGAAATGGTAGAATACCACTCGGCATTAACACTCTTTTGACCTTTAAGTGGAATTGTACCGATGGGACCCGTAGCTGAGAAAAAAAAGCGATCATTTTTTTACCGATGTGAGAAACATTGCCTGTCACACTTTTGTAGGCCTGTTCTCATTTTCAAACACCCATTCACAACATTGCTGTTTTTTTTCGGGTTCAAAACAACAAATCCACGTTTCGTCTCTTTTGGCAATGTTATAAATAGCATAAGAATGTCCGTGGTCGTACTTCAGTAGCATCTGTGACTACCATTCCACGGGAGTCCGCTTCTGGTCCGTGGTCAGTTCATGAGGGATCCCACGACAACAAAGTTTCCGAACTTGCAATTCTTCGTATTTAATTTTCTGAATTTGGCTGATACCAATTTCTAATAGTCCTCGAATTGTCTCATAGGTAGTCCGGGGGTTTTCTTCAATTAACCGCTTAACAATAGCCACATTATTTTCGTTAACGGCAGTTGAAGGCCGCCCTTTACGAAATTCATGTAAAGAAAGTCGACCTCATTCAAATCAGTAAACTATCGCCTCACGGTGCTCAAACAAGGTGCTTCTCTCCAAAAAGCATTTTGAAGACGAGCGGCACAGTCTTGCGGAGAAAGAGAACTTTTAAAATCATAAAAAATCATCGCTTTAAATTTTTTTCGACTTAATTCAATTTTCGTTACGTACGTAGAACTTAAATGTGTGATAAAAAAAACAATTGACAAATTATTTCCCGCCGATTGTTTTTCTTTATTAGTAAGAAGGTTGCAACGTGTTAAAAAAATAACATTCCAAATTAAAATAGTTCCGATTAGCTAGAAGTGCAAAACTTTTAGTGTGCCCCATGTACGAAGAAGCGCGTCAATACTCATACGAGTCTAGCGACTAGCGTGTGACTAAAGGCGCGCCTATACGCGCCTACATGCGAAAACGAGCGTGTGTATAAAACGCTGGTCTGAAACCGCTCTAAAGGGAATTTGCAGCGGGAACTGAACTCAATTCTGGAAACAGCATTTCAAAAATGTTTTGATGATTGGATTTAACGTTGGCGTAAGAGTAACGTTTCTAAAGGAGCATACTTTAAAGGTAATAAAGTAAATTTTGATGAATAACAAACAGTTCACGTATTACTGATCTTTTTTCGTTATTTTATTGACAGAATAGTACAATATAACAATATATTTGATCAAAAAGTAAAAAGTAAGGTATGAACCATACGTTGAAAGTGAGAAAATAAGTTTTGATGAGTAACAAACAGTTTGTGTATTATTTATTTCTTCCCAGTCACACACTAGTAAGAGAACAACTGTATAGTTGTTCTCTGAACGTATGTTCAGACCGCCATCTGGGGAACATCGGCGTTCAACCGTATGCTAGAATTGAACACAACATCTAACATTTGTATTTCTTTTTTTAATTGCAAGTAAGCTGAAGAAGCTGAGAAGTTATCTATACAGCCAAGTTTTAAAATGAAAAAAACAGGCAGGCTATTGCACGTTATTAATAATTTTAATATGACTTTTATAATAAAAAATCAATTATTTTATTCACATTTCATTTATTTTCTGTCAAAGACATTTCAATAATGCAATACATAATTGTAAATGTAACATGATGCCTAGCACAATGCTGCTGCTACCGAGTTGCTCTGCACACCCGAGTTTTCCATGACCTGAAAATAATATTAAATTAACGAACGCTCTTTGAGAAAGTCAAAATTGAGACATTGGAGGACTTAGTATCTTCCATTGAGTTTCACCATCGAGCATTGCGTCCATATTAAAAGATTCGTGTGTGCACATCACATTGATATTGAGCACCTTGTAATTCTGAAGACATTTCTTATCACCTACTACACTTTCGTAGAACCAGTTATAACGGTATTATTACCTAATGCATTCCAAACCAGGGACTTTACATCAAAATAGCGTAGTTATTGCTTGCGGTCGGTAACGCGTCTGTGGGATCTCTTGCACGACTAACTGGAGATCTAAGTCTCACAATGTAACAGATGGCAAGCCTATCGGCAACCGGGCACATGTTCAATTCCGGGCAACGTTGCTTTTATTTTTGAAATTGAACACATATACCTACACATATTGATATAGTCGAATCTTACCCCAGACCACTAGACCACAAAGGCGACAGAGTACGAGTGCAAGTTTCAAGTAAGAACTATGCACAACAATTAAACAAAACTTATACATACCAACTTGTCATTCAAGTATCAACAATTTTATTGAAGCGGTAGTGAACGGTGAATACGAATGATCAATGTCATGTTTTCTTAAAGCGAAGTAGCCGTCTCATCATCTAAAAACATATTAGTCTTTTAACTAAATAATAATAATAAATCTGTTTGCAACATTTGCTAACTCCCACGGGGAGGGAAGAATAGGTATAGAATAAAGCTAAGTAGGTAATATAAGAAATCGATTTTTGTCAATGTCCATATTTAGTTATGTACATGTAATAGTTATACTATCTACAGTAGTAGTTTTTAAATGTAATTACCTGTTTCTTGTGGTTCAACGGTAGAAGTCTGATGCCCAGACCAAATTTTCAGGTTTTTACCAAACTATTGCGCAAGGTTATAAAGCACAATTTTTATGTGGCGGGTAATAAAATACTTAACAAATTAGAACATTATGCTTTCTTAGATTTATAGAGGCGAATTAAATCAGGGCATCAATTTTTCTCACAAAAAAACGAATTTAAATAATTTGAAAATTTAACAATTTTCATTTTGACTTTTGCGTCAATCAAAATTTAACAAATCTTGACATTTAGATGAACTCTTTGGTTTTTTGTTTGTACTTTTTGGTTTACAATGACAGATTACGTCGCGTGGAAAAATAGCACTGTCACCTATACGGTTGATTTTTTTAAAATTTACATTACATGGCGTGTTCCCCTCAGAACAATAACTAAAGCAGTGTTACCAGTACTTTCTTGACAGGGTAGTATGTTATTGTGTCAACGAAAAGTAACATTATTACTTCAAACTTGTCTTGTTTGAAAGTTGACGTGATCGAGATGGTTTTTATTAAAGTTTACGCATAGATTTTGCCACAGATTATTTAATAATATTTTAATAATTTGTTATTAGGATCCATTAGTAAGTGTAAATGATAATCATTTAGTAACGTCATCATTCGGTGTTTTCCAATTTTTTTATTTTTATATCGTACTGACTGTTGCCCGTGGCATAGCCTACGTGGTTAGTGGTCCCATAGGAACATTTTTTCGGAATAAAAACTATCCTATGTTTTAATCCAAGTTACCTTCTCTGTGTATGACAAATTTCATAAAAATCAGTTGAACAGTTTTTGCGTGAAGGAGTAACAAACAAACATACAAACTTTCGCATTTATAATATCAGTAGGATTGGAAGCGGGTTATGCAATTCCTTGAAAAGAGTTTACATGCTAATTTTCTAATAACGACCAAAATGTACGTAAAATACTTATTAATGATAATGTTCCACATCTTACCTGATCCTGTCATCATAAGTCATCGCCTGCCATTGGCATATACTGGTTTCACTACTGAAGCGTAATTTTACCTAGTTTGATGTTGCACAGTAGTAAAAAAAGTCTAAATTAACAATACGTTCGCCTTACAAAGTAAGACCAGATTGTCCTTATATTGATCATGCAAAATAAATCTATCTGTCTCCACTAATAGACGCTTCCTATACAAAAGGAAGCCCTGATCTATTGGTACAGAGAATCAAAATAAATCTCATTCAATTGTCAAAATCTCGACGAACAGGATATGACCTATAATGGAACTGTGTTCGAATTGAACTGGGAAGTTCAACGATTGAAAGCCGAATATCTTTGTTTTTAGGGCACCGTATGTTACTAACAAAAACTTTATATTTATAGTCATCCACTTTATTTCCAAACTGGTAGAACTACGCAATTGCAACTTGGTTTGTAAATGTATCCTACGAATTTCTTTAGGATTTTTTCACAAAAATAAAAAAAAAACAAATAAGCCGCAAAGTTTTGCCAAACTTAAGTTTAAATTTTGAGTTGCCTGGCAAAAAGGCTCATGCTCTATTATAATAATACACTACTTTAAGATAAAAGTATCTTCACGCCCATATCCCCGAAGAGGTAGGCAGAGGTACAACCAGGGCACCCACGACTAGCCGAAGATACTAAGTCCCCTACAATGTGATAGGTGGCAAGCCTATCGCCAACTATACTTTAAGATAATACACAGGAAATTCGGACTATCTTTCAACGAATACTGGTTTGAATAAGTTAGCAGTTTTTTAAGATAGAGCACATTTTTCATTAGATTATTTTTTTATTAGATTAGCATAACTTTTATATAATGAATCCCTGCCTTAATTTTTCAAATTACACAAATTGTCTCCTTCACCCTAAGGTTGTCTGGCAGAGATCGCTCTGAAGCGATAAGACCGCCTTTGTGCACTTAAGTTAAATATTATAAGTGAAAGAGTGTTTATTATTTTGTATATTTTAGAGCATAATAAAGTGTATTCATTCATTCATTCATTTTAAAAGCCGCGAAACAACTTTGTCATTTTTCGTGTTTTGGGATATCTAAACAAATATCTTGATATTATTATGTCTTCAACTCTGCTTGCTACTACGGAATCTTTCGTGGCGGAGTCCGACATGTACTTGACTACTTTATTTTACGATGTATCGTATTCGAATAAGAATAAAAACATAAATCGACTCGCTCTCCCATTGATACGGCCCACAAAAACGCGTTCATTTATTATGCAATGTTGCATTATGAATGAACCTGAGGCCTTGGATAAGATAAAATAAAAAGTAAAACACCTAAAAGGTTTTTAAACTCTTAATTTGTTTGACGATAATTTACAGTAAAACGTTTGTTCTTTTACTATTTGGTGATAAAAGGGCTAGTATCTAATAGTGCAGGAAAGCGTATAAGCAGATTTTCTAATGGTAAAAACAGAGCTCGAATAGAGACATCAATGATGTTACAGATGCGTTGCCATCATGCACCTAATAAATTATAAATCACATGTTTGGAATAGTGACGTAATATATGTCCCGCCTCTGTGGTCTAGCAGTCCAAATGTTGGACTTGACTTCATGAGGTCCAGCTTTCGATTCCCGATTTCGATTCGATTTAAAATAATTAGTGGTTTTCCAATTTTTCAATTAAAAAAAGGTTGCCCGGTATTCGATGTGTGCCCGGATGGCGATAGGCTTGCCACCTATCACATTGTGAAACTAGTGTCTTCGGCTAGTCATGCTTGCCCTAGTTGTGCCTCTGCCTACCTCTTCGGGGATGTGGGCGTGAAGATACTTACTTCTGACGTTATTTACTTACACTTACCATCTTGATTTTAAATGAAATTCCATGTCAAAATTTTAATTTTTATGTGTAAATTTTTTACTGGTGGTAGAGTGCTGTGCAGCACCAAAGAGTATATAAATACTACGTAATAAGAGGCGGGACTTCCATAGATACATAGCAAACCCAAATTTGTATAAAGTTTACTTGAAAAGGGAAAACCCGTATAATTTGAAAGTAAGTCTAAAGGCATTCAGACATAAAGCAACAAGTGTCATATGATTTGGGCGAATAAAAACATAGCAAACTTATTTTTTTTCAATGAAAGTTGCGCCATGCTGCTCAGCACTTGCCCGAGAAGGGATCCACCGCCTTAACTATTTCTGCTGCCATAACGACATCGTCGTGTTCCGGTCTGGAGGGTAGGGTAGCCGGTAGACTTGCACAATAGGCCTAATATCCCGGCCACAGGACAGTGACGCACCTATATGTATGGTGTTCATAGGCCACTATGTTTCTTACCATAAGGAGAGCCGTGAGCTTATCACATAAAATAAATGACACTTTTAACTTTGATATTCTACTTTTTTTCAGTGCCAATGACTTGACCCAAAAATGGAGCCACTAGGATTGAAGCTCCCCACACGCAATGTTCTCACTGGTGCGGTCGTCAACTGGGATGACGATGAGATGTCAAGCCTCGGAGATAACCCTGAGAACCTGACGTTAGCGTGGAAAGAACTCTCAGTGTACAGAAAGAAAAAAACTCAAACCAGTATGTGGAGATCACCTACTTATGAAGAAGTTAAAGTTTTACATGGAGGTAATTTTTTAAAGAACTCTAAGTTTTATTTGCAACGAGTGTAAATAACGATTTACAACTCTTGTCAGACTTAAGTAGCATGCCAATGCATTTTCATACTATTCCAAGGACAGCGTATATACAACAACTTTTGTGTCTATAGACCACAATTGTCCCTTACCTTCAGTACAGTCGTCTGCAATAACATCAATAAATTTAACTCGTTTACTACATCGTCGCCAAAAATTATGCGTGCGTGTGTGTATGCGTGCTTGCTTGTGTGTGTTTGTACGCAAATACTACATTCTTTGGCTTAGACACTTGCCCACTATCAAAGTATAACATGTTATTATTATTGTGCACATTACTTTGCAGGCTTAAGCTCGCTTAAAATGGGCTTTTTTGGGTCAAAATAAATGGCCAAATTAGACATAAAACTATTATCTATCGAAATTGGATATAAATGACGCTAGTATGGACATTTTATAACCCCTCTAAAATAATACATACTAGGGCTGAATACTTTAATTTCGTCCAAAGTTTTCTTAAAGAATAATATAAATTGAGTGGACCAATTTCAAAGTTTTAATTGGCGTATTTTTAATGAGTTATTGGCGTAGAAACATATGAATTCTGATTTTATAACGTATTACTTATTTATTTTGTAAAAAAACTGGCGTTCTCCTACACTAAATGCTCATCAAAATTTATAGTCGGGATTAAATCGGACATTTTGTTAGATTTATTATTTATTTAATTATTACTTCCACAGATTGTTTTGGCTATAACATATTGTTCCTGAATTCATTCCGCTCTCTTGTCATTTTTTATATTATAGTGTATTCGTTATTTTGATGTAGATACTATATCACTACTAAGTTCATTCAATTCCATTCTGTAGACTTTGCGTAATACAGTAACAAACTTTTCTTTCTTTCTTTCTTTAGGTTTTGGCCTTCACGTTAGTATTTAGCCATTAGTCAAGTAGTAATTTGCATCAAAATTTATATCAATTTAAATTTATTTTAATTTGTCATCAGTCATAAGTCGTCAGTAAGTCATGTCAGACTCTTGGGTAAAACGGTGGCCTTTTTACACAAGCTCATGTAATGAGTTTTGGCGGCAACGAGGAAATATACGATACGCTAATTTCTTCATGATCATTTCATTTGTGCACTTTCACTGAACAAAATTATACAAAATGCCACCAAAATTGACTAATTTCACTCAATATTAACACGAAATTCAATAATTATGAAAAAACTTCGACCATCTTTTCTCTCGATGGCGCCAAAACTTTTTTGCATATACCTACATATTATGATGCCTGTAGTGATCAAAGAGTATATAATAGTAACAAACTTAAACTTTCACGATAACATTAGTGCAATAGCAAATTTACAAGAATCATATTTTGAAATTAGTTGACTAAATAATTTGCCGTCTTTTGTAGACCTGTTTCCTTATACTGTTTAGAATATATTAAATGCAACGGAAACATTGGCATAAAATGAAAGTCATAGCATGGCAAAGACTAAAATTAAATTTATAACCAAATAATAAGTAAATCTGGTGAAAGAGTCGAAGCATAAGTAACTATAACCCATATTTCTCATTTATACGAGTATAAAAGTAAAGAATTGTTTTTAGATATTTATGTTGGCAACAGTACTAACGTATCAATGGTTGTGACAGTAACTATTTATATATGTATCGGTTTAATTAAAGCATCAATTTAAATTGTGAGATGCATAAATAAACCCAAGTTAAATTAACCTTTGGCAACACACGTTATAAATCACTGGAAGCGTAGCAAATAATCAGTAGCTGGCTATAAACCTTATAAATAATGGATTATGTTAAATGCGAAGAGACACATATTACTGGTGCGCCGATTATACTCGTACTCTTATCAACATCACATTATACAGACTTAGATAGAAAAACAATTATAATGTACTTCTTATTATACATAGTAGTTACTTAATTAGACATAGAGAATTCGCAAATTGATGATACCATTAAATATTTAACAAATAATTGCACATACAATTTCCAAATAATTGCTATAAAAATAGACAATGTAAATACAATTTCAATTCATTAAAATAAAGTCATAATTGTGTCGTGAATACCAAACGTGTCAAATTAATAAAAAAACTCTAAAACGTAAAATAAGAAGAAATTCAAAAATAATTATTATAAGATATATCATGTTGGCAAAATAAAAACACACAAAATTAAATAACATTTTTTTTATGATATTGGAAGGCAAACAAGCAGACGGATTTTCTGATGGTAAGAAATTCACGCCGCCTAGAGACACCAGAGGTGGTAATGGTGCGTTGCTAACCTGATGCCAGGATGTTAGCCAAGAGCAAAAGTAAGTTTATTGGCTACCTTATCCTCGGAACCGGAACACGTAATGACGTTATAGCGGCAGGAATAGGTAAGGCTGTGGTACCAATCTGGGTGAGTCGCTGCGAAACTCTACCACCTAGTCAGATGTCACGGTGTTAGTGACGGTAAGCCTATGCTCGCCTTTTACGAGCTGCCTGGCAGGAAGGCAGATGGTATATTCTGCAAAGAAGCCCGGACCAACAAGGGGAAATTATTATTATAATAATAATTATTATTATAATAATTATTATTAGCTATTTGCTACTTTATCCTCCTCCATGGGCCACGGCCATGACGAGCATTGACGATGAGCTGGCAAGATTAAGTGATTGGTATCATTCCGAACGAGTAGTCGCACAGCTCTTTGCCACATAGCAAAACTGAAAAAAGGTTCATGTTAGTTTAAAGGATAGGAATAGAATATTATAAGAGTTAATAAACGCAATCACCTACAAACATATTAAAGAATAAAATAAAATATGGAGGGCAGGGTAGCAAGTAGACTTGCACAATTGGCTACAAGGAGCGACGCACGTATGTACAACATCTATGGTGTTTATAGGTCACAATAATAATCTCTTAAAACCAGGAGAGTCATGTGCGTGTTCGCTATCTTATCACGTAAAAATACCTGACTTATTGAACGAGACGAATAGTCTAATCAACCGTCTTGTTAAAAACATAGACTAAAGTGCCTCTATGGTCTAGCGGTCCGGGTGTTGGACTTGACTGCATGAGGTCCCGGGTTCGAATCCCGGGTCGGCCAACAAAAAAGAAAATTGGATTTTTCTAATTTTCTAATAAAAAAAAATGTTGGTTGGGATTGGAATTGTGCCCGGTTGGCGATAGGCTTGCCACCTATCACATTGTGGGACTTAGTATCTTCGGCTAGTCGTGGGTGCCTTGGTTGTACCTCTGCCTACCTCTTCGGGGATATGGGCGTGAAGATACTACTTTTTTAGACTAAAGGGTTCCAACACTTGTTGGTTTTAGTCCCCTGTGTATTCTCTTACGTACTTCTCTGCCTGGCTCACCATTTACCACCTAGCTAGGTAAGCATTAGTGGTCAGGTTGAATGGGTTATTGTCAACACTAATAAAATTCCAGGCATAATAACTTTTTAATTTAAAATAGAACTGAAAAGTCAGGGCGCTTTTTAAAAGTACACTTGTACAGCTAATAATACAGATCTGCGTACTATATTTATACATACTATGTTTTGTTGACTAATGTTTCTTTCCTAAGTTAAATCGAAATTAGAACATTTGTAACTAAAATATTAATATTCGTGTATTTTTTCAGTTAACGGCGTCGTGTCATCTGGCCACTTGGTAGCGTTGATGGGAGCAAGGTAATTAATTTCAGACTATATTTTTTTTTTAAAACTAACAAGAAGTACGAAAGTTTGCCGATTATTAGACTATTTAAATAGTAAAATAAGGCTTAGACCAAACCAACGCGACCAAAGCGAAAGCGCAGAGGGAGCGACTACCGCGACGTCCGCGTCGCCAACGCGGGACGAGTTACTCCTGACCATTAGTTAGTCGCGTAAGTAATGGTCAGACGTGAATTTAGTATCTTAATTTCATTAAAATTTCGAAATTCAAAAATAATATATACAAAAATACAAAATAACCAGATACGATGTTAAGTAATCAGTATTTATAGGTCTGAAAGATTATAAAATTCGTGACAGTACGTATTTTAATTAGCATTTCACAAACACATTATAATATAGATAAATTTATGGTAAGATCAGTTCGTGTAATTTGTTGAGAAAAATTTTTTACTTATTTATAAAAAATGTTAGAGTCGTGCGACTTCTATGACAATCGATTAAAAATTAAGTTCTCGGTTTGCGCCGTAGCGGCCGTAGTTTCTTAGGTGTGCACGCTAGTTTCGCATAATATTCGCTCCCGTGTCCTTCTTTCTAGACGCTCAAGTTTGGCCAAAGCTTAAGAAGACAGTATTTATGTGACAATCTTCGCTTTTACCTTTCAGCTGTTATAATATCAGTGCTCGTAATTATTGTCCCTGATGAAGGAAGGAGTAGGCTTGTACATTCGGTATTATGGACCTTAATCGCATGCACAAGCGACGCGCCAGTAACATCCAGTGCGCAAATGAAAAAAAGGGGACTCTGATTTTTGAAGTGAAAACTTCTTTCGCCGCGTTGCGTACTTTTTTTGGAATGGGTAAAAACTTTTTAAGTCGCGCCAGGACACGTGATCTGATCGAAAATTCGTAAGATGGCGCAGGGCGCTTGCGCAAATGTTCGCGTTGTCATGTTTGTGTACGAAATCGCAATAAATGAATATTTTTTATTTTTTTTACACACATTGAATCTAGCCCTAAAGTAAGCAAATTATATGCTTGTGTTATGGGTGTTAGTCACGATACTATTACATAGAAATACTTAAATAGATACCAGAATACATTTAATAAACACCCAGACCCAGAAATGCAGACATCTAAATGTTCATCACACAAATGCCTGCCCCCGTCGGGAATCGAACCCAAGACTCGCGGTTCGTCGATGCAGTTAGGCGTGTACGCTAGCCACTCGACCAAGGAGGCGGTCAAAATAATAAAACCTTACTAGATTTTAACAACAAAAACAATATGCACGATATGTTTTTTATTTCAACCCTTTATTGCCAGTAAACATTTGTCAAAG
>NJDC01002121.1:26432-43423 GCA_002245475.1 Calephelis virginiensis | reverse complement strand
TATTCTCACCATATATAACCATTCAATATCAAAAATGCACAACGTTAATATTCAAGTTTTCACTTCTGCTGGTCCTCCCGGAGTGCAACAAGTCGTTTTTTTTTAAACGTAGCAAATAGACTATTTCAAAAATGTAGCTATTACATTATTTTTAGTAGCGATTGTTTTTGCATGCCGGTTTTTTTCTGTTTTAAAATTAATTCTTGTTAAATACCATAAAATGCGAAGAAAACTGTTAGATTAATGGTGATATCACTGGTGTTGAAGTTTTTTTTTTATTTCAACCCTTTATTGCATTAAAACATGTATGTACCACGGTGAGCTTAATGCCAGTAAACATTTATCAAAGTTTACCTATATATATAGTGTGTGTTGTATTTTTATAAATACTTACCACATATATGTTGCACCAGTTAATAACTTCATTAATGCAACAAAGATTTATAACAAATATTAACATTATAGTAATATAACAGATAAATTTATAAGATATAGAACAGAATACAATATTAGAAGGTCTAGCAATAGAATGATATACACTTTAACACATTAAATACTTAAGCATATAACTAGAATCTTAATAATTAAGTATTAGTATTAGAAATTAACAGATCAGAGAATCAGAGGTTCGAAAAATTGAGTTTTTAAGAAATGCTCTTCGACGCCTGATTTAAATATACATAGAGAATTTGACTTACAAATGATACAAGTAGGGAAGAGCATTCCTTAGCCGAACCGCTTAAAGATTCAGAATAAGATGATAAGAACAGGGTTCATCAAAGCAGTATTGTAGTCCGGTAGTGAGTAGTAACATTCAACAGACAGAATCAGAGAATTTGAGAATTATGACGTAATTGGGAAAATAAGTTATCTAAAAAATGTATTACATTTTTCAATAGCAAAATATGATTAGAAAATAAATTATTCTATAATACGATAAATCCTGCTATCCGTTTGCTTTAAAATATTTTTATTTAAAATAAAATTAATTATATATTTACTTAATAAATATCTACTATCTTATACCAAAAAAAATATTTAAATTATATCATATATATGCTTTTAAAGTGAAAATAATAACATAAACATATATTATATATTTATTTTATGCTAATTTTTATATCTCAATATATGCCTGCTACTTATACTGAAGAAATATTTTAATATAACATACACGTGCCTTTGAATTAAAAATAATGACATAACTATATAGTAAATGTTTATTTAATTCTTATCTAATAATCAAGTTTAAAAAATAACTTTAAATATAATCGAATTCTTAAATATTCGCAACACTTGTGTCTCGTTAGAGGTAATTCTGGAAGATATTTTATATGGAGATAAGCACAGTTATGCAAAATAGATATCCGTTTATCATTATTTAATATTTTTGTAAACGCATGCAAATTAAATAATTGAAAATTTTATAACCTATTTAACAACCACGAGGCTTACGATGTCGCTAAAAACTTCTAGAACAACCGTAAATAATAATAAAATAACTACAGTATGTGGGGCTCGTTCGGCCTGGTTTAATGAGTTCGATGAAATGCGTGACATTTGATGCTTTAACTTGGGTTTGGTAATTTAGTTTTATCTATATTCATATCCAGATCAATTCCCACGCCATTGTGTTCGTAGAACATAAAAACTGCTTAAGTATTGACACGGATACAAACTTTAACATTTTTATAAGCTTTTGTTTAACTTGAACTTTGATTCGAATGATTTTAGTTAGATTGAAATAAAATTTCGAACACATCTTTAGTTTTGTTGACAATGTGATTGAAAGTAATCATTTTTGTTCCAAATTCAAAAAGCAATTCATCGCATCGCTTCAAAATGGTGCGTTAAATATTTTTGTAAAACTTACCCAGTTTAATTATCAAATAAAAGATCTTGAAGGGCCGAGTATCATGCTTAAAAAGTCAAATACATTAATTTTTTTCTTGTATATTTTTGTAATGTGTTAATGTGTAAAAAAATCGTCTGGCGTTGGACTTGAATTCCTGAAATCCCAATTTTACTTGAAATTTTCTAGTAAAATTAAAACTGTCCGGGATTGTATATGTGCCCGGTTGGCAATAGGTTTACCACAAATCACATTAGTGATCTTCGGCTAATCGTGGATGCCTTGGTTGTGCCAAATTCTCTTCGAGAATATGGGTGTGAAGATACTTTTGTATAAAAATATATAAATTTATTCTTATTTGTTTAACACGTGTCTTATTATTGGAATATACACATGTAGTTATTTTTTTGTGGTACTTGTTATGCAAGATATACACCAAGCTATGTCATACAAAGGAATGGCCTTTTATTTTTTTTTATTTGTTTGCTTATTTAAAGAGAGAAAAAGAACTTTCGTTACTATGATGTACCCTGCAAAAAGCAATTATGCTTACTTTTTAAGTTACAACCGGTACAGTATGTTTTTTTTATAATAATGGAGGCAAACGAGCAGACGTATTTCCTTCTGATGGTAAGAAATTGACGTTGCCTAGATACACCAAAGGTGGTAATGGTGGGTTGCCACACTGATGCTGGGATGATAGGCCTCGAACAAAAGTAAATTTACTGGCTACCTTACCCTCCGAACCGAAACACGTCAACGGGAAGCATTGGACGTTATGGTGGCAGGAATAGATAAGGCGGTGGTACCAATCCGGGTGAGTCGCTGCGAAACTCTACCACCTAGTCAGATGTCACGATGTTAGTGACGGTAAGCCTATGCTCGCCTTTTACGAGCTGCCTGTCAGGAAGTCAGATGGTCTATTCTGTAAGGGAGCCCGGACCAACACGGGGTAAACTAGAAAAAAGATGCCATTTTGCAGTTTTGGGATTGACAGTAACTGAAATTTTTAAGTAAAAGTTTTAGCATTTCAGCAAGCAGCAAAATAGCTTGTAAAATGTGCGTTTTTTTCTAAAACACAAAAAAAAGATTAGGTATTGGCTTGTTCAATTAATAAACTTAAGATTATAATAATAGCCACAAAATTAAATAAAATAAATATTCTACATATATTAAGCTTTTCGATATCTAAAATTATATGTATGCAATATAAAATAAATAGAACTATTTTCTACAATCTAACTTCGAAAACATAATTTCGCGATCGACGATGATTTTTATGTATCTTTATATCTTTCTGCCTCTCTGATTTATATGTTATTTAGGATAATGGTACTTTTGCACGACAACAATTAACATATTTATTGTTAATTCTGATCTTAAAAAGTGATTTGTAAGGAGGCGATGTTAATAGAAAACATAAATCTTCAAATTAAGACTTACCATTGATTATGTCATAAAAAAAGCATGGACTATGAAGATATGTGCAGATTATAAACAATTATTTGTTTTTCGACGCCTTCAATAAATAAATTTGAACTATCTTTATTTATTATATGTGTACATGCGTAGGTAGCGGTTGAGTATGTGTCGACTAAAAGTCTGCAACGGTTTTTAGTCCAATTAGCATTACTAATATATTAGTTAATATATTAATACCTATATAAATATAAAAGAAAGTCGTCTTAATTACGCTAAAAACGGCTGAACCGATTTGGCCGAAGGTAGGTTTGGGAAGATAGCTTTGAAACAGGAAATGGAAATAGAATGCTTTTTATCTCGTTCAACTGCGAGGAAACTAGGGTAAACAAAATTTTAATTTTTGAAGTGAAAACTTTTTTAGGCGTTGCGCACTTTTTTTGGAATGGGTAAAAACTTATACTAAACTCGCATCAGGACACGTGACCTGATACGTAAGACGCAAGGCGCTTGCGTGAATAAGACGGCGTAGGGTGCTTCCGCGAATGTTCGTGTTGTCATGTTTGTGTACGATAGCGCACAATATTCATTTATATTGTATTTTACCACATAAATGATAGAACTTTCATACTAACAATTAAAGAAATTCCTGCAAAATTATTCCCTAACCATTCCAAAATATCAAAAATGCACAATGTTTTTACTTCTGCTGGCACTCCCGGAGTGCAATCCATTTTTTGTACAAACTAAACAAGTGGCACGAACTTTGCCGGAACAGCTTGTATTAATTATATTAGTATTTAGTATTGTGTGGTAAAAGATAACGAACGAATTCTCCAGATGGTAACAGACAGTCGTCATATAAAAAAAAAGGTGTTTACCTTATTTATTCTGGTATATCTGGTATCAATTTATGTATAACACAAGCATATAAACTGCTTATTTTGGGATTAGATTCAATTTGTATAACTTGTCCAGGGATATTATTTATTTTATTCAGTTACTAGCAGTTTCTTCTACTGCATCGATTTTGATAAAACAAAGCCTATGTCAGTCAGGAATAATATAGTATTCTAAAGGTAAAGGAATTTTTGAAATCGGTCCAGTAGTGTTGGAGCCTATTTGCTTCAAACATAAAAACAAAAAATCAAACATTTCCTATTTATAATATTAGCATAGATGAAAAAAAATACAGAATGATTTAAACGCAGTAAAACTGTAATTGAACGACCTTCACTATATCTTTACCACGTAGCACTTTAATAATTTTTTTTGAAAGCTTATGATTCTGACATGGCCCACATCAATTTTGTCAACATCACTTTAGTATTTTTTTATTTTGTATTTATTAATACATACATTTTCAAGTATGTTTAAAGATGATGTCGTTAAATGTCGTATTTTTTCAAGATACATAGTTATAACTAGTTTAATCTATGGTTAAGGCTAAAATCGATTCGTTAACCTAAGATATAGTTTCATGTCCCGATGCCGAAATTAATAAATACGAGTATTTAAAATTCAGCCACGTTTTGCCCCTGTTGACTCTATGCTCAATAAAAACACAAAGCTCAAATTGATCATAATAATCCATGTCATTAAGAAATAATACTATTTTAAATTTAATTAACATATATATTAGTTTATCAAATACGAGTTAAGTTTAATAATGTTATGTGTAGTTATAATAGTTCAAAACTTGATTACCGCATCGTGTACTTTTGGCTAATCTTGGATGCTCTGGTACTTCTATCTCCCTCATAGTCTGGTGAAGTTGTAAAAACCTCGCGGTTCGCAACATATTAGTCATTTAAAAAAAAACGACGGGTTGCACTCCGGTAGTGCCGACAGAAGTGAAAACTTGAATATTAACGTTGTGCATTTCTGATATTTTGAAATGGTTAGGGAATAATTTTCCATGAATTGCGTTAATTATCAGTATGAAAGTACTATCATTTATGTGGTAGAATACAATATTCATTTATTGCGTTATCGCACACAAACATGACAACACGAACATTCGCGCAAGCGCCCTGCGCCGTCTTGACGTGTCCTGACGCGAGTTTAGAAGTTTTTACCCATTCCGAAAAAGTGTGCAATGCGGCTAAAGAAGTTTTCACTCCAAAAAACCTCTGTTTCCACCTTCTAAGATACGAGTGGGATGATACTTACTAACTTACTTACCTAATGTATCTAAATTTACATTTGAATTTAATAATAAAACTTAATACAGGACAACATTTGTTGGGCTAGCTAGTCTATATATGAATGAATCCCCATGTCGCGGGGTCATCGCATCAGAGCAGAACGGTTTGACCATTTTTTGTATTTTTTTTGTTGTGTTAGTCATTGTCAAGAGAAAGTTCTTATGCAGAGAAATCCGGTAAAAGTGGGGAAAAGAAAATTTTCAAAATACTAAAGCTATACAAATATCGCCCGTTCAGCTAGCTATTTATAAACGCGAAAGTATGCTCGTTTATCTGTCTGTCCTTCTTTGAAGTCGCAACGGTGACAGTAAGAAGTACAAGGTCACTTTTTATCCCACGCGTGAACTGATGTACCAATCTTGCTTATTCTTTTTTTGTTGTGTTAGTTACTGTCAAGAGAAGGTCCATTTGTACAGAAAAACCGGAAAAATTGCGGGGAATATAGATAAAACATTTCCATATTTTTTCTCTTATACAAACTGTTAATATTGTCAAAAGATACGACGATCGCCGGGTCGATTCGTAATAACATAACTTAAAATTTTTTCACGTACCGGTTATAAAATTCGAAGATACATAATAAATTGATTGTTTAACAATCCATTTCTTAAATCATAAATTTTCATGTTCAGTTGCCGAAGATATTAGTAATGTTCCAATGACAAATTTAATGTGTTGAAAATTATAATAATATGCAGACACGTTTACTTTAGATACCTTGAGAATCTTGTTTTATCGTAGACTAGTCCCGGGAATTTTATACACGGAATTTTATACGCGTTCTGTTACACGTGTATTTTTTTTTAAATTTAGTTTTTTCTTGGTTTTTCAAATGTTTTAATAATTAATTATACTGTTGCTACGTCGCTTGACTAAGACGAATTCAAAAAAATTAAATATCTTTAAATTCGATCCAGGTGTTCTCGATTTACAAGTGCAGACCCGACTTCATTTAGTATATTACTAGCTGCCTATTCCGGCTTCACTCGGGTGTAAATTTTTTTGATTATAAATTGAGATGTAAGCTGTCCTATCTTTCAAGTTGGATCAAACTGCACACGGTGTGCAAATTTGATTCAAATCGGTTAAGTAGTTTAGGAGTTCATCGCGGACAAGCATCGGGACACGTAATTTATATATAATAAGATAGTATATCAGAAGAAAATTCTAAAAATGCGGACAAAAATGAATTATTCCCAAATTTACATTTTGACTTTTACCTCTCTCTTGAACCAATTTTGTAAGTGGGATAAAAAGTAGCCTTTCTCGATTCAAAAAGTTACCTACCTTTTGAAGTTTGGCAGGTAAACTTCGTTACGAGCGGTTTAGTAGATCGGTTCGGCGTAAATCGCAGTCAGGGTACAGACAGACAAAAATTTTGAAAATGCTAGAAATTTGTTTTGTCCTATTTTAGTCATTTTTTTATATCTTCAATGTACAGAATTCACTCTTCTACAGTTGCTAAAGATAACGAAAAAATGAAAAACAGTATTACCTTTTGTCCACTAGCGTTTTAAAAACTGACAATGATTCCAAAATCGCCTAAAAAACTAGTTTCAGCCGAAAGAAGAAGGTTCTAATTTTGACTGTATGTTTGTTATCTTATTACTCGGGCAAAAACGAATTGATTTCGATGGTTCTTTTTTGGAAAGGTAGGTCATGATTTTGAGGTAGGCCATTATTTCGAACACGTCTAGTCGCATGTCGACAAGATTTCTCAAAATCATTAGTCCAGACATTTTTTGCGAGAATCTTTAAAACGTGAAAAAGGACGAGTCGAGAGAGTAAGAGTCGAGTATAGTAGAGTTGATACATACCGAGTAACAATTTACCCAGGTAGGAATCCACCGGTCTATTCTTTATTTGGCACTGCTGTATTTTGCAGAATAGACCATCTGCCTTCCTGCCAGGTAGCTCGTAAAAGGCGAGCATAGGCTTACCGTCACTAGCACCGTGACATTCTACTAGGTGGTAGAGTTTTGCAGCGACTCACCCGGAATGGTGCCACCGCCTAACCTATTCCTGCCACCATGACGTCCAATGCTTGCCGTTCATGTGTTCCGGTTCGGAGGGTAAGGTAGCCGGTAAACTTACTTTTGCTCGAGGCCTAATATTCCGGTCTTATCTTTGGTGTCTCTAGGTGCCGTGAATTTCTTACCATCAGGAAATCCGTATACTTGTTTGCCTTCCATTACCATAAAGAAAACTTGCACATTAGTCCTAAGATCCTGAGCACAGGACAGCGACGGACCTGTAACATCTAAGTGTTCTGGTTATAGGCCACTGTTGTCTTTTACTATAAGAAAAGCCATGTGCTTGTTCGCTGCATTACTCTATTAAAAACTCCTTTGTAAAGATATGTTTCTGTTGAACAGTGGGGCCGGTAAAACTACATTACTAGCAGCTATAAGTCGAAGAGACAAGAGCGCGTTAACTGGCTACCTGATGCTGAACGGACGACTTGCTGGTGCTGACCTTATAGCTCGTATCTCAGGGTTTCTGCCTCAGGAAGACCTGTCTATCGATGATTTGACTGTCACTGAACATATGGAGTTTATGGTAAGAATTTGATTTTTTTTGTATGAAAACACCGCCCTAGTTTCATATTTTACGTTGAGCCGCAGTCCAAGCGGCTAATTCAGACTAATAAAAAAGTAAAGACAGGGCAATGCGCTTGTTAAAAAGTGAAGCAAGTCATATGAGGGCGATTTGGCAATATGAAGACGGTAGATCATTAGTTAACCGCGAATGGGTGTCAACGTATGACGTTACATTTGCGAAAAAAATATTCTTAAGTTATGCCGTCTCACATTTAAAAAAATGTATAATACCCGTAATCGAGTTTTCAAAAAAATCTTTTTATTTAAACACAATTAAAAAAATCCATTTTCTAGATAATTTGAAAGAAATGTTAGCCTTTATTTCTTGAAACATAAAACTACTCGACATTTTAGCAGTGTTGTGAGAATAACTGATCATACATTTCCCTAAAATGAGGGAAATTTTCCCTTTTAAAAGACAAATACTGCGTTGTGTTAGTGTAACATTGTAAGTTGTACTCTTAAACAAGAACAACAAAAGACGATGTTTTTATAAATTTTATAAGAGGAAATACTGCGAACACGCTCAAGGCTCTGCTTGTGCTAAGAGACTCCAAGAGTATAGACATCATAGATGATATACGTGCATTGCTGACATGTGGCCAAGTTGTTGAGCCTATTGTGCCCCAACCTTCCGGATCGGAACATAATAGTGTTGTAACAGCGGCAGGAATATCTACCCGGCGAAGTTGCTACGCAGCACGCTATTGCCAGTGGTCTCTTTTGTAATAATCCATTTAAGCTAGGCCGCATTCCGATCCGATGGCAGCTTTTAGAATTATATGTATAGACGCGTCACAAGTATGTATGTATTGTATGGTCTATGTGAAATAAACTATTTGTAAATTTTAATATGTTCACCTTCTACGTCCAGCCACCTGGCTGGCACAGAGGCAGATATTCTTTTCTACTCAGCTAACCCTGACCAAAATGAGGAATCAATGAATGGTTTTTTTGAAGTGAAAACTTCTTTAGCAGCGTTGCGCACTTTTTTTTTTGGAATGGGTAAAAACTTCTCAACTCGCGTCAGGACACGTGACTTCGTAAGACGGCACAGGGCGCTTGCGCGAATGTTCGTCATGTTTGTGTACGATAGCGCCATAAATGAACACTGTATTCTACCACATAAATGATAGTACTTTCATACTGATGCTTGCTTTAACAATTCGTGCAAAATTATTCCCTAACCATTCCAAAATATTAAAAATGGACAATGTTAATATTCAAGTTTTCATTTCTGCCGGCACTGCCGGAGTGCAACCATAACTACGATAACAAAGCGAACAAAACACACGGCTTTCCTGATGGTAAGAGATAGTGGCCTATAAACACCATAGATGTTGTAGATGCTTCGCTGTCTTTTGTATGAGGTGTTAAGCCAAATATTGTGAAAGTTTACCTACCCTACCCTCCAAACCAGAACATGACACTGTTACTACAGGGACAGGTATAGGTAACGTGGTGGATGCTAATCCGAATGAGTTGCAGCAGGGCGCTCTACCACCAGTGGTGTTGTGGGCGATGACCCATTTAACCTCTTACGAGCTGCCAGAAAGACAGATAGCCTATTCTGCAAAGGAGACACGGACCAACACGGGGAAAGCTGTGCCATGTAACATGTTAAACGGTTCTATCAAACATTGTATGTCGTTTGTTCGCTACATTTTAAAAACTGTGATGTGATGGTTACATTCAAATTTAAAATAACGCTGCACCGAAAAAGGTAGATTTGATCAATGTGTCAATACTACACATTTTTAATATAACGCTGCACCAAAAAAGGTAGATTTGATCAATGTGTCAATACTACACACTTTTAATATAACGCTGCACCAAAAAAGGTAGATTTGATCAATGTGTCAATACTACACATTTTTAATATAACGCTGCACCAAAAAAGGTGGATTTGATCAATGTGTCAATACTACACATTTTTAATATAACGCTGCACCAAAAAAGGTAGATTTGATCAATGTGTCAATACTACACATTTTTAATATAACGCGGCAGCAAAAAAGGTAGATTTGATCAATGTGTCAATACTACACATTTTTAATATAACGCTGCACCAAAAAAGGTAGATTTGATCAATGTGTCAATACTACACATTTTTAAAATAACGCTGCACCAAAAAAGGTAGATTTGATCAATGTGTCAATACTACTACATTTTTGTTGTTTCGTTGCCACTCTGTGGGGTACTTGTTAATTTATTGTGTCAATAGAACGATATCCTTAGGATGCATTTTGCCATCAGAATAGTCATGTTCTTGTTCATTTTCTTATCGAAATACTGAATACAATCAAAAATGTATTCAAAACAATATGAAATTAAATAAAATAGAAATTATTTATTTGAAGGATATGTGTGTTAAGAAATGATTTCAAAGATATTTAAGAATACAACATATTCTACCACAATATGGTGTGCAAATAGTTAATTGAATTTAAAGAAGTTAAATATTTATATACATTTTAACATTTACATAGCAGCACTTATTAATATTTTTAATAGACATTTTATTTATTTATATGTTTAGTAAGTTTCATAAATTTAAAGGTAGATTTATTTTAATCCTATCTACCGTACACTACTACTGTTTCCTAGCCAGTGAGGAGAAGAAACGGCGAAAGAAACTCCTCGGCAACCATGATTTTATTACTTTAATTTGTTAAAAAATATATTTTATTCATTTATGCTTGTCAGTAAGAAAATCTTTTACACTATAACATATTTTCTCTAGTAGCAAATCATTTTTTTTATAAATATCTGTGGACAAGTCACACAAATTGAATCTAATCCCAAAGTAAGCAAATTATTTGCTTGTGTTATGGGTGTTAGTCAACGATGCTAATGCATAGAAATACTTAAATAGATTCCAGAATATATTTAGTAAACACCCAGACCCAGAAATGCAGACATCTAAATGTTCATAACACAAATGCCTGCCCCCGTCGGAAATCTAACCCGAGCCTCGCGGTTAGTCGATGTAGTTAGGCACGCACGTTAGCCACTCGACCAACGAGGCGGTCAATCCCTTCTTACTTACTTACCTTCTTTCGAAATCTTTTTACTGGAAGTGATATCAGACTATCTGGAATTTGATTGAATACGAATGGACATGCAATATACATTATTTTTATAAATATTAAGCTTTTGATTAGGCACATGTTGTTTGTTACTATTTCGAAACAGTGCACTGCTTACCTACTTAATAAATGAATACTTTACAATCATTGTTTTACGAAATGAAAAGTCATCCCTGTCTTTGGGGTTAGAATTTTTATTCCACATTGACGTGGGACTGATTTCGATATACGCACTACTCATAAAAAAGGATACTTCAAATTGGAAAAAACCACATAAACTACTCTGTGAAAAGTTGTGTGTGGTCTAACATACAAAAAATATACACGTTGAATATAAAACCTCCGCTATTTGTCGGTTGGAAATACTGTTTTCGTGCCGTGCAATAATGTCTTACCACGATTGCAATTTTTAAAAAATGTTTGGGTAATGTATATAAATTTATTTTTGTATGGCATCAGTAAAAATATCAGGTCATTTTAACTTCAACACTTGCAATCCTTACCTTCGCATGTTTGGCGATGTCATACCGTATGCCTACACTACCTTCTGCTTGCCTTACACACATATAGAAAAAAGTTGTATTAACTTTTAAGTTCGTAATGGTATCTAATGGCTTCGTCCTTTTTATTGGTCTGAAGTGGCTAATAAATGCTGAACGCCCTGAAACTTTAATTTAAGCTTATACCCTCTTATATTAAATTAAAATTTAGCCTATCATTTCAAAGTTACCCTGTATACAAAATAGTATACATCTGTCCTTTACTGGCTAATGTAAACCTCTGCAAAGTTCTTAAAATTTCTGGAATATCTGGTAAGTTCCAAGAACTGTGCAACTGATGTACTCAATCCAGTTTATTCTAGGAAGTCCTAAAAACTTCTGGAAATGCCTAGAAAATTTTTGAATTGTCTGCAGCTGTCAAAATGAATCCTGAACGGTCAAAAAAATCTAACAAATTCTGTAATGATGATGAGAAAGTCCCAAAATAGGTGTTGCTGTTAAAATCGTTCTGAAACAATCTAAGGCGTTCCAATTTTTCCTGGAATTATCTACAAATTTAAAGAATGCCTACAACTGTTGAAACATATCCAAAATGTACTAGAACGTTTAAAAAAATCCGGATTTTCTTAAACGTATACAACCATTAAAATCGATCCTAAATGTTCTAGAACTTTCTAAAATGATCTGATTACTTCCAAAATATTTGCAACTTTTAAAATCGAAATAGAATTAATATGAAAATATCTACAATAATAAATGGTATTACTGAGCTTCACAAACTTTATTACTCTAGCTTCTATAACTCCACTTTAATTTATTCTTATTGTAAACATTTGTAACTGTTTGTAAAACATATCTATAAGTTTAATAAGTTATATAAGTTGATATGACATGAATAGTTTCTGAATTTTCACAAATATGTGAACGGTTGTAGAAAAGAACTCGAGCAAAAAAAAAAGTGTGTGTGTACTTATGGACACGCGTTAGAATTTATACTTCTTCGGCGTAATAAGATAAAAATCTTTTTAAAAACTAAAATGTTATCTATAGCTAACTTCATAGCTAACTTCATCATGTTGGTTTTTCGTGACGGTCTGCGCGCGCATCGTAAAAATTTACCCTCATCATTTTTTCCTAACGCGCCAAAAGAAGTATAACTTCAAAAATCCATTGTAAAAGTTATTCTATTAAACTACATTAATCTGGAAGCAAAATTATCAAACCAAGCAAACAGAACACTTATGTTTTATTGACGGTACGGAATTTTTCGTAGGTAGGTTCGTTTCGCATCTGGCATTTTTTGTGTCTTATACGACTGGCTATTCACTATCTCATACTGACATGAATTATAGCGTTTCAAAGTCGAAATGGCAAGTGTTATCCTAAAATATGATATAGTTATTTAACATTCGCAACAGGTTTAGACAAAGATAAAATTAGAGTTAACGGATGTCGCCTCCATTGAATTGATAAATAATAAATAAAGATTAGCTATAATTCGAATTGATAACATTTTTCTAGATTTTTATCGATTTTACTTGAAGATTTTTTGTAACCGAGCTTTCAAATATTGTCATAGATAAATTCTAATTAACTTTTTGGTGATATCGGAGGATAAGTTATAGTAACTTTTAGGATATCATATCTTTAAAAGATGTTTATCAGTCGACAAACATGTAATTTTAAAATTCTCTCTCATTTGTACTGTTATAAGTGCTACGAACACAATCTAATAAAGTGAGATAAATAAAAATGATTTGAAACTCGAAATCCAACAAAGTAATATATTGTCTGTTAGATAACAACTTATCACGCGTACTTACAAATGACGATGTTTGTTAGTACAGATCTACCTAGCTTCCTCTAAATTCATTACACTTTTCATACACACATATCCATATCGGATACGTGCGATATCGCCCTCGATTAGGATATCGATATGGTCGCAACATGTCACCTAGGTCTTAAATTCCTCTACATTCACATTATAGGTATACCTATTTTGTCAATATTTCATCTGCCCTTCTTATCTACATGACCGAATCAACGGAAAATATCCTTTATCATTTTTACATCAACACTTGCTTTTGATCAAGTTTTTTTCCTGATATGTCACTTTTGCGAAAGCCATCGGCAAGTGTCACATCAAAGATTATAATAGCGGTTTGATTTTCACCATAAATATGTTATTTTCATGCTTTTTCTAACATGCTTTAAATAGCGTTGGAATAAGCACAAAGTTGTGAAAATAATGGCTAGCGTCCTGACTTGAAAATCAAATTTTCATTTTGATAAAGCGTACCCAGCGCTGTATTCACACAATTCCATGCACAATATCTCCTTTAAACACACAAACTTTCCACGGTGTACCTTCAATTGCTACTGAAAGCGTTGACAATTCACTCTTACATCCTGTCCAATAATATTTTCCTTACATTCAAATAATCAAATTCAAAGCCTCTTCCTTTATAAACGTGACCAGCAAAAGTGTCTATGTACCTTATGTAAAACCCCGTCGAATGCTTTTTCGAGATCCACAAAATCAGGCTGAAACCCGCTGGCTGAAAACAAGATGGCTTTCTGCTAGTTTATTGATTTAAATATTTGTGTGGTTATAAAAAAAATATTTCAGACATAAATCATTAATGAAATCATAGTCAATTTGTTTGGAGTTTTACTGACTTCACTTATTTAACACTAGCTAAGGAAGTCAAGTCCTTAAACGGTTTTTATTTTAGTGAAATTTTATTTTTGTAATGATTGTATTATAAAGTATTATAAATGCGAAAGACGATCTGTCCGTTACGCTTCCCCGGCTAAACTACTGGGCCTAATTTTAGGAAATTAGGTATGCATGTAGCCTAAAACCATAGCTCAATAGATTATTTTATCCAAATCTTTTTATTTAAATAGTTAAACAAGTTTATATGAAAATATTTTGCCATGCTGACGAAGTCGCGGACACTCAACTAGTGATTGTATTATATATTCGTTACATGGATTTTCATGTAATACAGAAACATGTCAATAAATTTTCTTAAGACATACGGCGCCTCATTTGGTTTTGAAAAGGTCTACAATGTATAAAACTGTCGATCTAATTGCAGTATTGTCAATTTTGAGGCAGCTGCTCTCAAGTTTATGGTACATATCGAATAAACATGAAACTGCATGTGAACAGGAAATCACGAATAAATATTCTTGAATTTGTAAGTCTCTGTCATTTCAAACTTATCTATATGTATAATGTATGGTGTGGGTTGAAGCTATGTTCACAAAAAGTAATTATAGGCTCCAATTTCGACATAATATAGCGGCGTTAAAGAATAAAATAATTCCAGACAGGGTCATTTCATTAATATTAGAAAAGTATCTTCACGCGCAAATCCCCGAAGAGGTAGGCAGGGGCACAACCAGGGCACCCACGACTAGCCAAAGACACTAAGGTCCCACAATAGGTGGCAAGCCTATCGCCAACCCGATTGCGACCTATTACATTGGGACTTAGTATCTTCCGCTAGTCGTGGGTGCTTTGGTAGTGCCACTGCCTACCTCTTCGGGGATATGGCGTGAAGATTCTTTCACTTTTTTTATATCTGACTCCAAAAGAAAAAGTTATGAATTCGACTATATTTTTAGTATATATGTAACGCTATTACTCTATTAATAACTGAACGAATTTGATGGTTCTTTTTTAGAAAAAGTAGATTAAGATTACAAAGTTTTCACATTTAATTTTTATCATGATCTGACTAGTGGTTTCTGAGTTACAGTATAGTACAGTATAGTAACTCATAACTACTACATAGTAAGACATTCATAAAATTAGGAATCGCAACCTGATAATTAATTAATTGGAGTCGGTTTTTTACAGTTTCCTGCGCTTTAAATTTATTAAATTGCAATTGACTCCAAAAAAGGAGGAATATCCATTCGACAGTATTTTTTTGTATGTTTGTTACGTGATACTGGGCCAATAATAAAAAGATTTTGGTAGCCCTTTTTTGGGAAGATAGTTCATGACTCCGAGGTGGTCTCCTATTTGGTCGCGATGTAGTGGTTTTTAAGGTTTACTTAATAACACTTAATACATTTTAACTAAGATATGACATCGTGTCACGTTTTCAAATTAATCGTATGATATGATATAGTAGTATATAAGTAGTAGTAGTAAATGGTGTAGTAGTATATATTACACATATTTCATATTCTGCAATTCACTTTGAAGAAAATTAATAATGTTATACCATTTGATCTCAAATTTTTCAGTGGACATTAATACATACTTAAAACATTTCTGTACCTACTGGCCTGATACCTATTGGAGCAATCGATTTAACGAATAGCTGGAGGTGTCGCTAATATTACCAAAGACTCCGCCCCCTTATCATATAGCATGTACATATTTACATATTAATAAGATTATATACATATTTATTTATTTCATCAGATATCAGGGTTTCTGAAATTGTGTTATAAATATTAATAGGAATTATTTTAAAGTCAAATTCAAGATAAATTTAAGTGCACAAAAAATAATTAGTATTGACACAAAAAGTTTTAGATTAACTGCCGTGTGTCTTGGACGTCAGTTATGCTAGTAGTATCTATGCTGGATTGGCGTTTGTCATTTATAATTTGTGGTTTTTGCATGGACGTAATCTATATATTAATATGTTATGCCAAAACTTTGGACCCCTTTTTACTGAAATTGCGCGGACGCAGGAGCATAAAATTTGGCACACTTATAGTTTATGTGTAGGAGAAGTGCAGAACGCTAATATTTTTCAATAATAACGCTTACAAAGTACAATAAATCAATAAATGAAACATTACCGCAACTACCATGCATTTGACACACACACAAACAAACATATTGATGATAACGATACAAGATCACAGGTGGCGCACCAAAAAGTTTGGAAGCAAAGTAGTTAGTCTTGAGAAATGAAGATGGCGTTCTTATTAACAAGATATTAAAATTTACTATGGTCGAATTTCGACCAATGGGTGACCACTAGTATTACAATATTACGTCCTGTATAGCGTATTTTTTTACTGTACGTTCTATATAGCCTATTAGTATATTAATATATCAACACCGTACGCTAAGACGTCAATTATCATTTTTTCAGTTTATTTTTAATGCGAAAAGCAGATGAGTATGTCCGTTAGTCTATCCACTATAAGACATCAAAATATAAAACTAAAAAAGTCATTAGTAGGTAACATTTTTTAGGGAAAAAAACTGAAACGTTTGCTTAATAACATAGCAATTTTCTAACACATAAGTTTAAGCCATCATGAATCTCGATTTCATGCAA
>NJDC01002121.1:7504-22397 GCA_002245475.1 Calephelis virginiensis | reverse complement strand
ATTCCGTTTAGGTTTTAAGTTGTTGCAAAAATCATTAGAACATTTCAGACTGATGTTAAAAGTTGTAGGCATTTTTAAAATTTCTAAATCCTGTTAGAAAATTTATTACTCTCTAGAATATTCTAACAGTTGCACGCATTTTAGAACTTTCTGGATTTTTTCGGAAACTTTTAAAACGTTCTAGGACGTTTTGATCGAAGTTACGGATAATAGAGAAAGCTATGGATACACGTACTAACATTAGCCTTTTATATAATATATTTAAACATTAAGATTTAGTATTATCTTAGAGAGGCGTGGTTGACAAATGAATAAATATTACATTTCAATTTGTACAAATTTGTTGCGATGACATAAATATGTACATAGATTTTCGTCAATAGATTCAGACAACAAATACCCAGAAAAATATATATCTTTGTTACACCTTCTTTTCCTGTCAAAAGTCGAAACTTATTTACCCGCGTCAGTGTCGATAGGTGTAAACAATGGGTTCCTTACTGACGAGACGAGAAGGTTATCTTACTTTTTAAAGTACTTTTACCTTCATTTCCTGTCAAAAATTGAAACTTAGTTACCCGCGTTAGTGTCGTTAGGTGCAACGATGGCTTCTTTACTGAAGAGGCGAGAAGATTATCTTAAGTTATTTTAGACAGCGGCTGCTAAACGCTATGGTGTATGGCAATTTTAACCTTTTAACATCACCGCAGGGAAATGCAGTAGCAGCTTTTTATGTTATTTTTGTATATAATTCGAGATTTATTAGTATAAAGTTAAAATCTGCATCATCGTAAACTTGAGTGGTTTGCGATGCAGTGTGATATTGCCTTAGAGATTCTTATAATTGAGCCGCCAATTTAGTCCCGCCCGGCGCAACCAACTAGTTATTACTGAATAGGCTGCAAAACAATCCAGGGACCTTTATTTTATAATGAGTAGTGGTCGCCCATTGGTCGAAATTCGACCACAATAAATTTTAATATCTTGTTGATAAGAACGCCATCTTCATTTCTCAAGACCAACTACTTTGTTTAAGAACATGAGCCCTAATAAAAATCTATTGTTTTAGGCTCGTTTAATGATGGACAAGCGATCAGAAACAAAAGTGCGGATGAAACGGATACAACAACTTCTTGGGGAGTTGGGGGTATCAAATTGTGCACAAACAAAGCTTAAAGCGCTTTCGGGTGGAGAACGAAAACGAGTTGCACTAGCTGTCCAGGTGAGTACAAGGAATAGATATATTTCCTTTATTAAACTGTTTCAGCGTGGTATCTTCACGCCTATATCCCCGAAGAGGTAAGCAGAGGCACATCCAGGGCACCCACGACTAGCCCAGGGGCAAGGACACCAAGTACCACAATACGGTTAATGGCAAGCCCTTCGCCAACCGGGCACATGTCCAATCCCGGGAAAGGTTATTTTTATAGAATTATAAATAGAAAATACAACATTTTCCATTTTTTTGTTGCTCGATCTAGGGATTGAACAAGGGACCTCAAGAAGTCAAGTCCTATGCCGGGTCGCTAGATCACAGAGGCGATCTACAACGTGGAGTAGATTTAAAATACTGCTCTTCGACAAATGTACTTATATTGCTATTGTTTTGTGTTGTTGTTATGTGAGCTTTGTCGCCAACAAATTCATATGCAAATTTGCTTACTTATTGGTTTTGCTATTTTTGTATTTTTTTTTCATTTGTGGAATTTTATCACGAGGAACGTACAAGCAACAATGTGAAGACTAAGGCTTTTGGGTGGGTTCCGATATCTAGGTGACCAATAAATAATACAGTTCTAGTACCTTCGATATATCTTCTTCACGCCAAGCTACTTACGAGGTAGTCAGAGAGTATCGAGTGCCAAACCACAATCTTGAGAAACCTGCATGGCGTCCACATCGTTACCTTTTCATACAAACACGCCGGTTTCGGAGACTCTTGATACCACCTTTGGATAATTCGATATATGCGTTATGGATAATTGGATACTTCGAAAAAAGGAGGAGGTTATAATATGTTCCACTCCCATATTTGTTTTACGTATATTAATCTATATCTCAGTCATTTCTGAATCGGTTTCAAACATTTTTTTTTCCTTTAAAAGAGCGTACTTCCAAGGTGTTTGCCAACATGTCTAGATCTGATGATGGAATCCCGAGAAAAATAGAAAAATACTTATTTTTGTGTACCTAGATGACTTACTTATTGTTGTCGAAGACGGTTTTTTTTGCAGTTTTACTACTTTCATGTTATCTTAATAACTTTCCAACGCTACCTGTTGTGTAAGCCTACGTCCTTCTTCAAACTTTAATCTATTTTTATTTAAATATCATCTAAAAAGTATTACAGGATCATGTTCTGGAAAGAATAAATTTAGAAAGTGACACTGAGCACAACCGTTCCATAAGGAGTCAACCACGCGCATAACACGCGTCTGTATCGCGCGGTCTTTAAACTGTAGTGTTAACGTAATTATTATATTCTATTTGATAGTGTTATTTTAAAACTGCGATATCTCCTAAGATATTCATTCAAGTCGAGTGATGTGAAATGCAATTTTGTTTTAAATTCAATACTTTTTTTAATGACGTATTTTTTGGATAAGGATTAACATCGTGTTTATAAAATAACCTTCGCAAATAATGCATTATTTTGAAACAAATTTGGTTAGCATTAAAAAATTTGAGTTAGTGAGCTAACCTTAAAAGATAGAAATGTGCTGTCGCGGACTTTTTTTAGGACTTTTAAAGGGGAACAATTACTTGATTTTTACGAAACTTTCACTGTTAACGCAGCGCACGCTCTCAATAGGAAGAAATCCCCCGATTTTAAAACATTTACCTTTCATTGGTACTCCGCTCCTATTGATCTTAGCGTGATGATATATAGCCTTCTTCAATAAATGGACTTTCTAGCACTGAAAGTTCAAGCAAACAAACAAACAAACTCTTCAGCATTTTAATATTAGTATAGATAGTATAGATTTTGGTTCCGAGCTCTTACAAAAACATATAGACGCATTGCTTTCATACCAACTTAGTCATAAAAGGCGAGTTTCGATTCATTTTATTAAGAGAAAAATCTAGAAAATTAATTTGTCTTTACTAAACACATTTAGCGGTGACGTGGTTTTGCACGTTTCCGTGTTTATATTCTTTTATGATGAGGTGATAAGTATACTTTGATTAAATTATCGCTATAAAAAATAGCCTATGTTCTTTCGTTCCTCATTAATTGTCCAAATACAAAGTTTCCCTGTTATATTTTCAAAAATGACGATTTTCCATACGAACGTTCATCACCTGTTTTTACCCCAATTTTCTCTCCCAAGTTTCGCTATTAAAAAAAGTGTCTGAATACAAAATTTCACTGTCATATCTCCAAAAATGACGATTTTCCATACGAACATTCATCACCTCTTTTTACCCATTCTCCCTCATCTTTTAGTGATAAAAAGTAGCCTATGTTCTTTCGTTTATCATAAAGTGTCTAAATACAAAGTTTCACTCTTACAGCTTTAAAAATGACGAATTTACATATGAACATTCATCCCCTCTTTTTACCCATTTTACCCTACTTTTTTGCAATAAAAAGTAACCTATGTTGTTTCTCAGGGTCTATTCTATCTCTGTACCAAATTTCATCGAAATCGGTTCACTGGTTTAGGCGTGAAAGCGTAACAGACAGACAGAGTTACTTTCGCGTTTATAATATTACTAGCTATTACCTGCGGCTTCGCCCGCATTTTCACAGGAACCCATTGTGTGATTGAGATAAAAAGTAGTTTATATGTTAATCCAAGTCACAATCTATTCGTGTTCCAAATTTCAGACAAATACGTTCAGCCATTCGGTCGTGAAAGAGTAACAAACATCCATACATACAAACTTTCGCATTTATAATATTAATAGGATAGGATAGTAGGGATAGTAGGGATTACTTAAATGTAGCGTTACCAGGAGAAACGCAGGAGAAAGAAAAGGAATATTTTTTATTAGACTATCATTTTTCGACATAGATGTCGATCCTTTTTTAACTTAACTAATAATAACATATTTAAAACATTGTTGTGTTTCAGCTTTTGAACGATCCACCAATACTCTTTTGTGACGAGCCAACCACCGGATTAGACAGTTTTGCTGCCAATGCTGTTGTCTCCTGTCTCCGGAGACTTGCTATTGGTGGCAAGTTGGTGGTATGCTCAGTCCACCAACCCGCTTCGGGAGTATTCGAGCTTTTCCATCAAGTTGTATTATTAGCCAATGGTCGAATAGCTTTTCATGGAACGATTGAACAAGCGGATCACTTCTTTGCATCGTAAGTGTTATTATTTTTTCTTACACATTTTGACAATTCCTTATTCTCTATTGAGTGAAATTTTAAGTTATACTAAGACTTAGGGTCTATTACACGTTTCTGGGTTAAACTTAGGAATTTAACCCTTGATTGGAATTTAATTCAGAGTTAAATATTTTACCCAGAAAGTAGAAAGGGATTTTAAAAGTAAAGCTTTGCAAGTTTTATCACTTACATAAAAAAAAGTATCTTCACGCGCATATCCCCGAAGAGGTAGGCAGAGGTACAACCAAGGCACCCACGACTAGCCGAAGACACTAATTCCCACTGTCACTTACATGAAACAGAAAACATACTTATAGTAACATAGTTATTAATAATTTAAGCACCAGCTGCAAAATAAACGTTTTTTTTTCATCGCCATGCCACGTCACGATCTGATAATTCTTTTGTCGGATTGATGATTCCAAGATGGTCCCACATAAATTTTATCAACATCCCATTTGTAGTTTCGAGTTGTACTTAATCCTATTAATATTATAAGTGCGCAAGTTTGTCTGTCTGTTTGTTTGTTAGTTCTTCACGCAAAACTGTTGAACCGATTTTCATGAAATTTACACACATTGAGGGTAAATTGGATTAACACATAGGATAGTTTTTACCCCGAAATAATGTTCCTGTGGGCCCATGGGGGCGACGCCACGATTGACGATACCATTAACATTGATGTCGTCCACATAGATGAAAAATTATGTATATGCATAAAAATAACCAACAAAATCACGTTATTAGCCGAAAACCTTTTGGAGTCATTAAAAAATATCTACACTTTAATCGCCTCTGTGACCAGCTTTCGATTCCCGGGTCAGACAAGAAGAAATAATTAGTGGTTTTTAGAATTTTTCAATTAAAAAAATGTTGCCCGGTATTCGATGTGTGCCCGGATGGCAATAGGCTTGTAACCTATCACATTGTGGAACTAGTGTCATCGGCTAGTCATGGTTGCCCTGGTTGTGCCTCTGCCTACCTCTTCGGGGATATGGGCGTGAAGATACTTTTTTACACCTTAATACTTTGACGTCAGTATTCTCAGTTGTCGTGATTCACTTACAAGGGTAGGACAAAAATAAATGTTTAGGTCATAATATACCATTACATTTTTATATTCCTGCTTCTTTGGAAGGACAAGGAAGTAGGTCTCATCTGTTTTATTCTAATTTAAGTATTTTTAATACATTATATTCTATTTTTAGTGTTTGACGGAAGTTGGGTAAGCATTTGACCGGTTATAAATTTATTACATCTAAATTAGCGTTTGTATTATCGAAGGACTTTTATTTCTAAAAATATGCGCATACCAAACGCAAGAGCAGTAAATTTTATTATTATGTCATATAGTGTCATGATTTTAGTTCTGCGACGTCCATTTTGCAAATAAGTTTTTTCTAACCGCCATATTTTGCAATGGCCTGGCTTAGCAATCTATCGGATGTCTGCATCTTATTTGTAATAATAGCATTAAAAGAAAACCTTTAAAATATAATATATTCTATAGAAAGCGTCCATCTTAATAAAAACTAATCCGTTTATTCCTGGACAAGTTACACAAATTGAATCTAACCCCAAAGTAAGCAAATTATGTGTGTGTGCTTGTGTTATGGGTGTTAGTCAACGATTCTAATACATGGAAATGCTTAAATAAATACCAGAATAAATTTAATATGCAAATGCAGACATCTAAATGTTTATCACACAATTGCCTGCCTTCGTTGGGAATCGAACTAGAGCCTCATGTTTGGTCAGTGTAGTTAGGCGTGAACGCTAGCCACTCGACCAACGAGGCGGTCTATTGCTCTTGTAATTAATGGATGTAAATAATTAAGCGCAGCAAATCTGCAAAAACCGACTCCACTATTTCATTGGATTTAATTCACGGTCATTCTTTTTCGAAAGATAGCCAATGGTTCCGAAATGATCCTATATAAATTTTATCAATATCTTACTATAGGTAATTTTTGAGTTATATTTAATAAAGCATATATTTCTAACCACTAAGTGACGCACAAACCACTAGTCGGATCGTGATAAAACTAATATGCGACCACCTCGGAATCATGATCTATCTTTGTAAAAAAATAACCATCAAAATCGGTTGGCTACTGGCCGAGTAGTCGCGTAACAAACATACAAAAAAATAAATAAAAAAAAACACAATCGAATTGAAAGAAAAGAAAAAAAAACATTTATTTTCGGAACATGAGTGTTACAAAGATGTTACAAAATTATTTAGGCGTTATTCTACCAACTTGTGGTGTGCAAATATTTTAATAGGTATTAATCCAATTAGTCATTTTATTCAATTATTTACTCACTATTTAAGTACACATTGTCTTTTGTTTTGTTTTTAGAATTTTTAGATTTTTTTTTACAATTTTTAGAATGTAAATTAATTTATCCCTAGCTACCGTAAACTACCACCGTTTCCAAACCTAGTCAGACAGAAGAAGAAACGGCGGAACAAACTCCCCGTAACCAGGACTATAACCAACCTGCCTTTATTTATAAAGTTGGTTAAAAATCGTGATAGGACATGAATATTTAAAATACATTTAATTTTAAAGACAGTAATTTTATTTTTCGTTCGTTGTTTAGCAAATTACTTTTTTATGCGTAGTGAAAGTACCCACTCTTAGTCAAGTTTATTTAACTTGCATTAAGCTATTACTTAATTTAAGAAAATATTTTTTAAATGATACGAAATACTCAAAAGTCGTTATAGTCCGACTCTTACATAGATAGATTACATAAATTTAATCTAATCCAAAAGTAAGCAAATTGCTGCTTAAAATACCTATGTTGTAGAAAGAAATAGAATTAAAAGATTAAAACAATTTAAATAGATGAAATTATGCTGATACTGCAACATACGAGTAGCTTTGATTTTATCGTGCTACGACTGCCGGACCTATTTGAAATTCAGTTGGTTTAAAGAAACGGGACTCAGTTATATTAAATGCTACTTGAATGTGCCCGGGTGAAACTTAATAATTAGTCCTTTATCAATATCATTATCAACTACAAGGTGACTCAATGATGTGCTATAAGCTTTTTAAGAGTAAAAGCTTTTTGACTTGTTTGATAAAAATAACTATATTTGCCGTTTCTCCTCCTGACTAGCTACGTTTGGAAATGGTGGTAGTTTATGGTAGTTAAGGTCAATAAACCAACTTTCATTTTTAAAAAAATGTTTAAATATTAAAACTTTCTATGTTATAAATCTAAATAATATTGTATGTATATATAAAAATCAATGCCACTTTTCGTTGTAATTTTATAACTCAAGAACGGGCTCATCTATCCAAACCAAATGTTTTTAGCCTTTGTTCGGACTATTTAGTAGATGGTTATGTGAAGTTTTTAGAAAATCGGTAGATCGGTTCTTTATTTATCACATTTTTTGTAACAAATGAATTTAATAAATGGCGGATAATTTTTTTAATGGGTATTTTTAGTCCAATTGAGATTTTTTTCAGTTGGGGATTGTGCTGTCATATTGAAACTTTTTTCTTTTTTTGTTCTGTTGTGTTATGTAATTCATGCGGTCATTTCTTTTTGGACGTGCTTCAATTAAAGCATGTAGGTATTTAGCTAGCAATTGATAAAATATTGTTTTGTTTGAATAAATGAATTTGACGCTCCCTTATATTTTTTTTAAATATTTTAGTCTATACGTAGCGAAACACGTAACGGGCCGTTAGTTTTATATAAATTTAAAAATATTTGCATGACACAATGTGGTAAAATATCTTAATATAATATAAATTACGTGTCACGTTGTTTGTCCGCGATGGACTCCTAAACTACTTATCAGATTTCAATCAAATTTGCACACCGTGTGCAGTTTTATCCAACTTGAAAGATAGGATAGCTTACACCTCAATTTATGATAAAAAAAATTACCACCCGAGCGAAGCCGGAACAGGCAGCTAGTGTTGGTATAAACTATTTTTTTCTAACAACTAACACATGTTGAGCAATTAAATGTTTCATTTCACTTCATTCCAATAATTTCAAGCTAGAAATTTGAAAAAGAATATTATGATATAGATCCATTTGTTTTTCATAGATATAGATATTAATGGTACTTCTCGTTACATTAACGCTGTAGGTACTTCATCAAAATAGTTTTATTAACATGTCATATATAATATTATCGTTTGAATATCGTTAACATCTTAACGCTTTATCTATTTATGTCACCACACCGTCAGTGATCGCAACTTACGTATTCCAGTTTCAAGGTAGGTACCGCATTGTAATATGGTTTAATATGATGGATGTACCTTTTAACTTTGTTCATGATGGATGTAACTTTGTAACTCTTTTCCTACCCTGTACAGGGAATTGGTCTAAAGATATGTGTGTACATTGTAATTTCTCTACATTCCAGGTTTCAAGTCACTTGGTCACTTTGTGCTGAGTGTTATGTCTCTAATTTTTAAACTACAAAACTTATGACTTGAAAAAACATACGGAATCTGTAAAGGACATTCTGCAAACCAAAAAATGATTAAATGTAATCGGACTACGTGTTAATGAATTACAGCCCAATTTACATTTTATCTTTTATCCCTCTCCCATAGGAACTTTGTATAAACATAAAGTATCTGTCCGGTTACGACCGGTTCAGTAGATTCGGCGTGTTCTGTTGCCCCTTTTTAGTCACCTGCACTTGTTTTTTTAAAATATCTTAAATGTACAGACTTTTATAGGTTACAAGGAAGTAAATCTGACCTCCTTTTCACTAAATCTATTTTAATCATACTAATTTTTATTTTTAGTCTTTGACGGAAGTTACATTAGCATTTGAGGCATTTGAGCGGTTCTAAATTTAAATATGCATACTTTATCAAAGGACTTTTATGTTCTAAAAATATGCGCATATCAAATACAGACAAAGCAAATGTTTCATTTTATTAGATTGTCGCCTTTATGGTCAAGTGGTCCGGCGTCGTACTTCATTTCTTGAGGTCCCGGATTCGATCCCCGGATTTGGCAATAAAAAAGAAAGAAAATTTATATCTTTTTCTAATACAAATATTGATTGAATATGTGCCCGGTAGACGATAGGCTTACCAACGTTTTGGGGTCTTTGGCTAGTCGTGGGTGCCCTGATTGTGCCTCTGGCCACCACTTTGGCGTGAAGATACTTCTTTATATTAGTTATTTTGCATTTGGCTAGACATCAACACAAATACCCACCTTGAACTTAGGCTTACCGTCACTAACATCGTGACATCTAACTAGGTGGTAGAGTTTCGCAGCTATTTGCCCGCATTGGTACCACCGCCTTACCTATTCCTGCCGCCATAACGTCATGACGTGTTCCGGTTTGGAGGGTAAGGTAGCCAGTAAACTTACTTTTGCTCGAGGTCTAACATCCCGGCAACGCACCGTTACCACCTATGGTGTCTCTAGGTGGCGTGAATTTCTTACCATCAGGAAATACGTCTGTTTGTTTGCCTTCCAACATCATAAAAAACATTATTTAAAGTCTATGACGTCCATATAAGTTGTCCTTGCAATAGTTTTTATATTTATATATTTGCTCGCTTTACGCATCTGCCGGATGCTTTGAGTATTAAATCAGCTTAATACTAAAGGCCGGACCTGCGACTTTGATCATAGATAACATAAACAGAAAATCCTTGATATGCAATAAATTCTACAAATACAGAATATCTTAAGAAAACTTAATCTGTATGCCAATATGAGAATACATGAGTGTTGGTTCTAATGGATAAAATCTAAATATTTAAATGAATTTTCATTTTAAAAACGAAACTTTATTTTGCTTGTGTTGCAAAAACTTTTGGTGACTACGAAACGTTGAAACATGTAGCGAATTTATGACTATAATGCAAATGGCGAAAGAGACTTCCACTGGTGTTTTTTTCCACTGGTGTCGAAATGCAAGTCGACCGGTTAGGAAAAAAAGAAAGATAAATCAGGAATAGTATTTCTAAAACCGTGAATTGGTGAACTCACCTACATAGCACTTCATAATGAAACGATTCTAGAGGCCATTTTTTTTTCTGTCCTAGACGCCTACCTCCTCACTCTCTTACGTACAGCCTGCTTCAATGTTAATTTATTTTTTTGTGACAAGACAGCGAACGTCCATACAACTCTTCTGACGGTAAGGGAGAGCCGTGGAGTTTTGGCACCATCGTGAATGAAGATGGTCGTATTTTTTTCATATTTATTGAATTTCGTGTTTATATTGAGTGAAATTAGTTAATTTAGGTGGGAATTAGATTAATTTTGTTCAGTGAAAGTGCACAAATGAAGTAATCATGAAGAAATTAGTGTATCGTGTACTTCCTCGCTGCCGCCAAATCTCAATAGACGAGCTTGAGTAACAAAGTCACCGTTTTACTCAAGACCCAGACATGACTTACTGACGACTTATGACTGATGACTTATTATAATTGATTATAATTGTATTCAAATTTGATGCAAATTTCTACTTTACTAATGGCAAAATACTATCGTGAAGGCCAATACCTAAAGAAAGAAAGAAAGGGAGAGCCGTGGCCTATAGACGTCACATACTTTATAGGAACGTCTCTGCCTTGTGGCCGAAGCGTTAGGCCAATTATGCAAATGTACCGCCTACCCTATCTCCGGATTAGAACATGATATTGTCACTGATGTCAGGAATAGGTAAAACTGTGGATTCTTAACTGGAAAAATATATTTGTGTAAACCTTAATTTAGTATTATTTGCTCACAATTTTAAAGTGTTTTCTTTTTTTATATGAAATTTCGGAACAGATATGATTTCGATACTAAAATATTTTTCGGTTTAAGATATAGTTACGAATGTGATGTTAATTCAGATTATCCGTTAGTTTCGGACAGTTTCGATTACGGATATTAGATTAAAATTTAATTTGTTACGAATTAGGTTATGATATGACTAGAAAATGAAAAGAAACTATAAGATTCACGTAGTCCACGAGCGGTCTAACAAAATTCTGATATAACATATTTTAATTAGTATATTCCTCTATCTTCGAAGAAGCAGGCAGAGGCACAACCAAGGAACCCACGACTAGCCTAACATACTTCAAGAAGAGCCCTTACCGGACCGGTAGACCATAGAGGCGATTGTTTTATTTAGACACCTCCCTTATCAGAAGCTTTAGTAACGGATACGGCTACAAACACATTTTAATTTCGGATTTCCGTTAAGTTCGGTAACGGTTACTGAGCTGCATATACCCCCTAATTATTATGGAGAAAAATAACGTGATAATTATGACGTAAGCAATGTCCCACTCCTTGGCAATTAATCAACCTGTTACATTGGTAAAGTATTTTTTAAAGCTACAGTTGCACTTTCAGAGTACAAAAATAAAGTTTATATTGGCCTAGAATAAAAAAAATAAAAAGTAAAGATATTGGATAAAATAGAAGAATTTATTTATCAACAAAATACTTTGAAAACTATAAAATTTCTGATGCGTAAACAACTGTGTAATAGGAAAAAAGTGATATAAATGTTGGATCATCTATTCATCATTCATTACATACATATACATTCATATTTTGTATGATAAAGATAATTATAATAGACGATAGATAGATAGATCAACTTAGCTTAGTTGACATAGTTTTGATTTTATCTTGCTTCCAATGCTGGAATCGTCTGGTGCTGACATCGTGAATAAATAAAATTGTCTCTTTACGCCCATATCCCCGAAGAGGTAGGCAGAGACACAAGCAGGACACCCACGACTAGCCGAAGATACTAAGTCCCACAATGTGATAGGTGGCAAGCCTATCGCCAACCGGGCACATATCCAATCCCGAGCAACAATTTTTTATTAGAAAATTGGAAAATCCAATTTTTTTTGTTGCCGACCACGGATTCGAACCCAAGACCTCATGCAGTTAAGTCCAACACCTGAACCGCTAGACCACAGAGGCGAATAACTATAAAATCGTGAATAACTATAAAATAAACAAAAAACAACATTCAGCTTGCTCTTGCAGCTGTTTCGAATTATTTTCACATGGCATTTATTTACAATAAAATTTTATTAGTATTGGCATTAATATAAACAAGACGCTATTTAAGAATAATGTGATATCTATACAGGTATTAGAATGGTTATATTAATCTTATCTTTTGTGAGAGACTTTCAATCAGATATGAGTTTTTTCACGTATACTAATATTCGCTTGCAGCTCTAACTGTAGGCACACAGGTAATTTATTTTTTCTCTAAAATCTACAATCTACTCTAAAATTGCCTCTGTTGTCCTGCGGTCCGACGTCGGATTTGATTTATTTAGGTTCCGGGATCGTTTTCCGGATCGGTCAACAATTTTTTTTTTATGTTGCCCGATCCCGGTATTGGATATGTGCCCGGTTGGCGAAAGGTGGCAATAATATTGTGGGTCATGGAGTCTTCGTTTTTGTGGGTACCCTGTTTGTGCCTTAGCATACCTTTTCGGAGATATTGGCGTGAAGATACTTTTAAAACCTTCAAATGTTATAAATGCGAAATGTGTGTTCCATTTCAACGTTAAAACTAATGAGCCAATTTTAAAGAAGAATTAAAACAGGTCCATCATTTTGAAAGAAAACATAAAATGATAAGGGTAGAGTTAAAATGGATGAAGAACTTAATTTGACATGCGTTTGATTAAAATATTTTGCTGCAAATATTCATGTGTGGGTTTTGCCAATAGTAAAAGGCAAATTTTGTCGTATGGTTTACTCTGGGGGAATTCTAGGGTCAGCAGTGGACTGCAATAGGTTGAAGTAATAAAGTAGTAGTAGTAGGTTTAAAGTTGGTTTATCCGTAGGTCTTCGATCAAATTAAATACCTCATTGTTTTGGTCCAATTAGAAAATAGTTAAAACTATATCAAAAATGTCTTGTATAATTTCGTAATTTTTATAAAACATGCATTTTTTAAATACACATACATACATATCTTCACGCCAAGTCCCTTACGGGGTAGGCAGAGAATATCGAGTGCCAGACCTACGATCCTGACAAAGCTGCCTAGCTTCCTTCACATTCAGTACCCTTTTCATACAAACACGGCGGTTTCAGAGACTCTTGACAACACCCTCGGATAATATGCAAGTGATCTGATCGTGAAATGTCAGTCTTGGTCTCCTCGGGTAACTACATCCATCCACATTCGCATTGTATATCTGCTTTGTCAATCTTTCATCTGTCATTCTTTCCACATGACCGAACCATTTTTTTAAACAACTTAAAATTAAAACAAAGGCCAAATCATTTCAGTAAACTTTCAATTTTATTCATACTCAAATATGAGTGATACACGCACTGTTTTTACGAATTTATATCATGTATAGAAAATAAATAAATAAAAATTAAAATAATTTAATTTGCAGTTGATCTGAAGCTATTTTAATATGACATTTAGAAATCGTAAAATCTTAATTATGTCCAGTAGCTATAATATAAATAGTCAGGCAAACATATTTATCTAGAAGCTACGGACACGGTGTACGAAAACATCTTTATTACAGAATAAGGCACATGTTAGATTTATTTTTATTTAAGTCTTCTATAATTTTCTATACAGGAAACAGGAAAATTCTGCTGTTAATTAGTTACTTTCCGTAGCTTCGTCTGCACACCAAAAACTGCTACTTTGTTTTCTCTGCTCTTAATAAAAATAGTTTATATTTTTACATCATTATTCGGCAACTATTCTTTAAGGATAGCGCACATATTTGACTGGGCGGAGCGTTGTCAGGTAGGGCGCGCATCGCATTGCAAATCACACTCAGTTGGGCCGGGCCGCATCGAATCGGCGGATTCTTTTAGTACCGTATAGTAGCTACAGTATTTTTTTTATGATATTGGAAGGCAAACAAGCAGACGGATTTCCTGATGGTAAGAATTTCACGCTGCCTAGAGACACCACAGGTAGCAATGGTGCGTTGCCATGCTGAGGCTGGGATGTTAGGTCTCGAGCAAAAGTAGGTTTACCGGCTACCTTACTCTCCAAACCGGAACACGTCGTGACGTTATGGCGGCAGGAATAGGTAAAGCGGTGGTACTAATCCGAGTGAGTCGCTGCGAAACTCTACCACCTAGTCAGATGTCACGGTGTAAGTGACGGTAAGCCTATGCTCGCCTTTTACGAGCTGCCTGGCAGGAAGGCAGATGGTCTATTCTGCAAAGAAGCCCGGACCAACACGGGGAAAAAAAAGAGTGGCAACCCAACTTTAAAATCAACAGGTATGGAAAGTGAAGCCTCTGGTAGTTGACGTACAAAACTTTATCGTTAAATGTCAGTAGTACTTTTTTCTATTTGTAGACTTTACAACACTAACTTATCGGGCCTAAATACAAAATCCGGCCCGACATAGTTTGCATGCCATACAAAATTTGTGAAAGCTATCTAACGGCCAATATTAATAATTAATCCTAATCCAAAACTTGCTGTCTAAGATTGATATTTTGATCCATTTTTATGTTATCGCTTGCCAATAACATATCTGTGGACAGGATAAATATGGCAATTAGGTATGTGAT
>NJDC01002120.1:172576-182804 GCA_002245475.1 Calephelis virginiensis | reverse complement strand
CCAATGACTGAAATAAAGAATGAATACGGAAGACATGAATTGAAAATATACAACAAGAAAAAGATTTATTAATACGGAAGACGTGGCTGTATGGACTCAGAGCCTTTGCCTTTCTCCGACTGGGATAAAATTAAAAAACAACAACTAATAATAATAAGGAGTTTTGGCGCCATCGTGAATGAAGATGGTCGTATTTTATTTCACAATTATTGAATTCAGTGTAAAACATGAGTAAAATTGGTTAATTTAGGTGGGAATAGTTTAATTTTGTTCAGTGAAAGTGCACAAATGCAATAATCATGAAGAAATTAGTGTAACGTCAATTTCCTCGCTGCCGCCAAATCTCATAGACGAGCTTGTGTAATGAAACTGCCGTTTTACTTAAGACCAGACATGACTTTGTAAATTAGTGACCAATGACTGAAATAAAGAATGAATACGGAAGACAGGAATTGAAAATATACAACAAGATAAAGATTTATTAAAACGGAAGACGTGGCTGTATGGACTCAAATCCTTTGCCTTTCCCCGACCGGGATACAATTAAAAAACAACAAAACAAAATAATAATAATAATAATGAAAAGTAGTACGTATATTTTTTTCTAATTTGACGTATTAATAAATGTGGAGTAGACGCCTAAAGACGACATCGCGCTGCAGCTACAACGATGGGGTTACACCAACTCAAATTTTCGACATGCTGTAAAATTTGAATTTAACTAGTAGATTCATTTATCGCACCATCAAACGATATAAGGCGGACTCAAGTTTGGGAGATAAAAAAAAAGCGGTCGCCCTCGCTCTGTTAGGACACCAACAGTGGAAAAACCTGTGAATGTGAATCCAAAGAAATCTCATCCGCAAGCAGAAACTGTTAGCCTTGTCAGATGGGGTTAAGCAAAACCACAGTGAAAAGGGTTTTGAATGAAGACTTAAGACTGTGAGTTTATTGTAGAAAAACAGGACATCGCTTGGATGCGCGCCTAATGGAGATGAGACTGAAGAGATCCCGTGTTTTGTTGAAGCAGTACGCAGGAAAAAGCCGTCAAACGGACGGACAAATTTTTAATGTGGAGAAGAGCAACAACGAACAAAATAATAAGGCGTACGCCCACAGCAGTGACGAAGCAAGCCACTGTATTCCGCGTGTCCAGCGAGACCATTTTCCATCTTCAGTCATGGTTTGGTTGTAAAACTTACTCTGGTCCCGGTTCACACGTAACCTGAGATCCCTGTGAATAGGATAAATGCTGTCTATGCATTTATTCTTATAGTAGGGTTCCTTGAGGCTAACATAACTAGCTACTTTATTGTTTATTATTATGATGAGGTTTACGATGTGGTTTTACGACTAGATCAGGTGTTACGGCTTTGTTTTGATATTTCTGAATTATTTACTAACTACCCTCAAGTTGTGAGCTCCCGGCCTACTAGTCCCGTTGTTCCCGTTCGGCTCGGGTATGTGTGATATCTCTCCGACGGCTTATTCGAAATGTGTCCCGATCCCGATCCCGAATGTGTGAAGGGGGTGTAGATGAGGTCACTAGCTAACTAATTACCCATGAGTATGCGCGGAAAAAGTGAACCAACCACGAGTTATATTTTTTTTAAAAAAAATAGGGTAATACAACTTTCAAAACAAGATTTAAAAAAACTACGGCGTATTTTAGTATAATTAGTTACATCTAGTTACATCTTACTCCAGTACATTATAAAACACAATAAAATAAATAAAAACATTCATAGTTTTGAAATAAGAGATAGAAAACTATATTTTTTATGATTTTTACAATGTCGTTTGGAATAAAGTGTAATTTTTTTCAAAAAATCACCAATGTACTTGGACGGCAGAACATTTTAATAACATCTACACATTATTAGCTATCCATCAAGATACAACATTTACACAAAAGTTACATAATAATTGTAATAAAGATTAATAAACATAAACAGGAAATGAATCTTGAATTTGAAATTTTCATTTTAATCAGTGCAAACATTTTATAGCTGTAAATCAATTAGAACACTATATCTAGCGTTGCCTTAAATTGATTTACAGCTCATTTTCAAAGTGAGATCATCTATTCCTAATGTACAAAAGAAATAATAAACCACAGTAAAATAATTGAAAACGTTAATGGATTTGAAATAAGAAATAAAAAGCTGATTGATTTTTACAATGCTGTTAGGAATAAAGTGTAAATTTCTTCAAAAAATAACCAATGTACTTTGATGGCAGAACATCTTAAAAACATCTACACATTATTGGCTAACCAATGTGCTACAATTTATCATAATAGCTATCCTATTGTCAAAATAATTTGAGGTAATACAGAGACCAGGTGCAATTACTAAAAAAATGTCGGTATGTTTCTTAAACAAGATAACTTATAATGCGACAAAAGACGGGTGCAGCTTATGAAAATTTTCTGCGAGAGCATATGTTTTCTCTGCTTGAAGACGTGCCTCTACAAACGAGACAGGACATGATTTACCAACACGATGGATGTCCGGCACATTTTAGAATTACCGTGAGACAGTGGTTAAATGCAAATTTTCCCGACCGGTGGACCGGTAGAGGAGGACCGATCCCTTGGCCGGCAAGATCCCCAGACCTTACGCCCATGGACTATTACGTTTGGGGGCATATGAAAAGTTTAGTCTACGACATTTCTCCTGTCTCTTCAATAGAAGAGCTAAGAAGCCGTATTGTAAGTGCAGCAGAACTAATAAAAAATAATTTGTCAAGTGCTGTAGTGAAAACTAGTCTTAGGAAGAGAATGCGTATTAGCATTAGGAATAGAGGATCTCACTTTGAAAATGAGCTGTAAATCAATTTAAGGCAACGCTAGATCTAGTGTTCTAATTTATTTACAACTATAAAATGTTTGCACTGATTAAAATGAAAATTTCAAATTCAAGGTTCATTTCCTGTTTATTCTTATTAATCTTTATTAAAATTATTATGTAACTTTTTGTGTTTATGTTGTATCTTTTCACTCACTTTTCCCCCGCATACTCATGGGTAATTAGTTAGCTAGTGACCTCATCTACACCCTCTTAACGGGATCGGGACACATTTCCAATAAGCCTGTATAAATACGTAACGCCAAAACTTTGGACCTCTTTTTACGAAAATTGCGCGGACGCAGGAGCATAAATTTGGCACACTTATAGTTTATATGTAGGAGAAGTTCAGAACACTAATATTTTTCAATAATAGCATAAAAAATAATATATATAAAATAAAGTACATTAAATTAATAAATAAAACATTACCCACACTACCATGCATTGGACATATACTAACAAATATATTGATGATAACTATAAAAGATCATAGATGGCGCACTAAAAAGTTTGGACACAAAGTAGTTGGTCTTGAGAAATGAAGATGGCGTTCTTATCAACAAATTTTAAAATTTATTATGGTCGAATTTCGACCAATGGGCGTACACTAGTTTTTATAAATAAATGATAATTCCAAAAACAAACGGGTGATTATTATTTAACAATAAACATGTGACAGAACTTATGACCTGACTTAGTATATTGTAAAATATAATAAATTGATTCATTGGAAGATAATTGTAGTACTTTTAATATGGTTTATTAACAAGAACGAATTATTAGAACTATTTTTTTTACATTATTTGTTTTTTACATTTAACTAAAAACATTTATATATTAAATTATACATATACATTCAAATTTATAGTATTTTCATCCTATGATTTTGGCTTTACTGGTAAATGGTAATTCCTAAATTAATCGCAATCAAAATCACATGTTTTCAAAACTCATATAGTATACAATTTTAATTCTGTAAAACGCAGAATTGTAATGTCACTGTTGTAGCAATTGGTTTATTGGTAGTAAGGGTAACTTCAAATATGGTTTTCATTTTAAAATTGCATTGCATTTGCTTGCATTCCAGCTACTCGGAAGATGTATTGCGAGGACGTTTGTGTGCATCTCCCACCCCCTCAGAGGGATTAGACACAGGAGCCGGAGACGCCAGACCATTTCATCGTTCTCTTACATTAGAGGTAGTAAAAAGATTTTTTGAAACAATTAGAACATGTTTCAGCCATTTTTATAAATAATTTAAAATCTCAAGGCAATTTACACAAATTACAGATCTAAAAACTTTAAGTAATACATACATACATATCTTCACGCCAACTCCGTTACGGGGTAGGCAGAGAGTATCGAGTAAGTAAGTAAATGTTAATAAATCAAAAATATTGTTTAGTTATCAAAGGAAGGAAAAAACATTATGTGCTTGTGATATGTATGGTAGACAACTATACTAATACATAGAAATACTTAAATATATACAGTATAAATAAATTAAATACATAGACATAGAGATACAGATAGCTATGTTGATCACATAAATCCCGTCCCCCGTGGGAAATTGAACTACGCTAACCCCTCGGCTATTGAGGCGATTAATTTTTATTTAATTTTCACTATAGGAGGATCCACATAGTGAAAATTAAATGAAAATCATATACACGTCGTACAACGACGAGGTAACAGACAGAGAATAAAAACGACGAAGTTTTGGTGTTTACATACATACATACATATCTTCACGCCAAGTCCCTTACGGGGTAGGCAGAGAGTATCGAGTGCCAGACCTGACGATCCTGACAAACCTGTCTTGCTTCCTTCACATTCATAACCCTTTTCATACAAACACGCTGGTTTCGGAGACTCTTGACACAATCCTCGGATAATATCCGATTGATCTGATCATGAAATGTCAGCCTTGGTCTCCTTTTGGCGTTTAGCAATGCTATTTCTGTTATTTCTAATAAGGGGTGGCTTGCGCGTCTTATGAAAGCTCTAAACTCATGAAAGTTTAGATATTTAAATAATTCGTGTGTATGTCTATTAATAATTATCGACTCAGCGCCTGAATCGAATGCCGAAAAATTTGTTCAATAATAGTCAAAAGCCACGATAAAGGACAGGATATATCCCGAAATAAACAAGTTTCGTTGGGAGGACTGAAGTATTCAAGTATGTGAAAGCAAACGTATCTTTTGTAAATACCAGTGTCATGGTTAATCGTGTGTTGTTTTTTTATAGTTCTCCAGCACTCAAGAAAATGCAGTGAAAATAGCCAGGAAGTACGAACAACTGATAGAGGATTTGAAGTCTGAACACATCGCTTACGTTAACGATCTGCAAGCGCGTCATAAAGAAACCTTAGTGTCTCTAGAAGAACAGGTAATTTTTATTATAGGTTGTATTTAAATTATCTGTGATTGAATTTGTCAGCGCAATTTGATTGCGTTTTAACACTTTAGCCCTATACTGTCTTATTAATAAAAATCGCTTGCTCAATTCTTACCCGAGCTTACAAGTACAGTGACTTCTTATTCCCTGAGTAACAAATTGTTATATTCGTATTGATAATGTCATTAATGAACGTGGTGTGAACATATACCACCGCATAATATACCGGTCTTGTGAGTTTTGAAATAACATCGCAGAACCGCGGGCGCGTGGAAAAGTCGCTCCATGAGTTCTGTCTCTTATAGGTTTGAAGTCGGTGCTGAATAACTGAATTGGTCTAATGACAAGTATAAATTGTATATAACGTAACGTGTAAACATGATAAACTGTAAAACGAAATGAGTGTAAGGTAAAAGATAAAAACTGAGATTTTCAACATTTTGTGTAGGTTATTTATTACATGCAAAGTTTTGTTTGAAAAATAAAGAATATAAGATGACAAGCTATGAAAAATAGATGTGAACAATTTTTTTGGGACATTGTGGGAATAGCCTTGGATGGGAGTGCCTGTTATGACAAAAATTAACATTATCTTTTACCTGTAAAATATGACTAAATACAAGCTATCTGAAGGAAAATAAGGAGTTAAATTACATATTATAACTAAAAGAACCTTTTAATATTTTATGTTTATTTGATAACACAGTAATGTGATAAAACAGTCAGTATGGCGATAGGTCTTAGCGTGTCTCAAGAGAGTCAAATATTGATTAGAAAAGTATTTACTTTCAATATATATTTTTTTAGGTTATATATATCGCAACCAACCAGGTAGCTTATTTATGTGTCGTGTGACCCAGCATTTCCGCAGCAAAGCACTTAACATATACATTATTTTTTGTAGATTTTCAGTTAACAGTAAATCACGCGATTAGAGCATCGCCTTATAAGTTTTCTAACGATTTTATGATAAAATACAATTATATATTATCTGAAATATTAACTAAAAGTCAAGATAGACGATCATTACTCGGTCACTAAACCATAGTCATGGTTCATCTTTAAATCAGAGATCAGCTTCGAAGTAGTTGACTCCATCTCTACTTTATGTTTATGAACAGTGAATTTGTGTAATGTCAACTTCAACCTTGGATTGAAGTATATAGGGGAGACTGAGGACACTTGATCATTAGGGGAGACAAGGTACACGAAAATTTTGAAAAAACCACGCGTGTAAGATTAATTTAAAGTGGCTGCACTAAAGCGGCATTGCAGTCGACTTAGAAAAAAAAACTCTTATGTTAATATGCTATCGCATTTGCGAATGGCGACCGTTAGTTCTTTATGTGCGGTTGAAACTAAAATTGGTGAGTTTTTTATTTGAATTTTTTATTTTGTTTACTTTACCGTACGAGTTATTCAAATGAATAAGATATAATGTATTTTATATGTTTTTCTGATAGTCAAATAGTAAATTCAAGTCGTAAATGGTTTGTCTATAATTAATTATTTTTTAAGAAATGCTATTTGGGAGACATAGTACATTCAGCCGAGGTATACTTGATCCCCGAATCAAGTCTCCCATAAAAATGTTTGTTATAGTTTGTTAACAGTTACCTACATACCTACTAAATGTATTTCGACGTTTCATTGTGAAGTTTCATTTATTATTATTTTCAGATTGGAAATGCCACGTGTGTACAAAACTAAACAAGGACGTCAAAAGAGGGGCGTTATCAATAAAGATAATAAGTTTAAGCAGCTGTTTATAATGTTACATAGCGTGATAAATCATTTCGAGGTGTGGCAAAAACCTACAATATTTTAATGACTCTAAAGCGGTTTGTAGAAAAAAAGAGAGAAGCAAAAGATACAGGAAGTGATTCATTAAGCTATGCACCGGATTATAAACAGGCGCAAGTATTTACTGAAAGGGAAGAATTAGAGTTATCTAATTATTTGGAGACAGCTAGCAAACTATAGTATGGAGTTGCGCCGAAAGCAACTAAAGGTTTGAAGCAGGTTTCCAAGGTAACTTCAGGTGAACGCGGAGAATTAGTTGCCCTTTGCTGCTTAATAAATGCTGTTAGTGTATGTACACCACCTTTTTAATTTTCCCGCGTAAGAACTGTCAAAATCGTATGATAGATAATGGTCCTCTTGGTAATGCCGGAGTCACTTGCCCGAAAGGTTGGATGAATAGGCCTAATTTTGTAATGTTTTTGAAACATTTTAAAAAATACGTAAGATGCTCTAAAGATAATCAGTGTTTAATAATCATGGGTAAGCATGAGAGCCACACCAGTATTGATGCAGTCAATTTCACTTATTGACCATTCCACCTCACACGTCACAGAAGTTGCAACTTCTGGACAAGATTCTATTTGGCTACATTAATTCTATTCTTATAAAGAATAGAATTAATGCAGCTAAAGTAGTCAAAAGGAACTTAAATTATACTAAGAAGCAGCGTAATGTCAAAACAGTAAAAAAAGTGAAGAGACAGAAACGTATTTCTTGAAGAGGAAGTAACCTCACCAACCTCGCCAGAGTCCGATTATTGTATTTAAGATGAATTAGAAGAAAATAGTAATAGCGAAGAGGAAGAAGTTGATAATAATCACGATGAAGATAATGTCCAGTGAGGGGTGAAGGGGATTGGGTTGTTGTGAATTTTGTCTCACAATGAAGTATATCATATCGATATGTGGGTCAAATTATAAATGAATCATTAGTAGATATAATAAAGCAGATCTCGTTTATGTCATGTCCACTAGCTACTTACCTCGCATATTTTTTTTAATTATTAATAACTGTATAAAGTGTACCTTCTATCTTCTATATATGTTATGGGAAACTTGATCTTCATCATCAGATCAAATCCCCCATGCACATGGTACACTTGATCATACACATTGTCACAAGTATCCCCAATGTGTGGGAGACTTGATCTGGGCGGATCATGTCTGCCGGATAGGGGGGAACAAGTCCACATCTAGAGGACACTTGATACAATTCTGTGCTTATGATTTTAGTTGAATTCTGATTAAAAACTTAATTCATATATGACATAGTTAGATAATTTTGGAAACTTTTAGTTGAAACAAATCTTTAAATTTGCTTTAACTCGAAATCTTAAGTCTGAAAAATAAAAAGGGGGATCAAGTGTCCTCAGTCTCCCATAAGTTATACTCGCTATAATCTACGGTTATTAATAAGACTGTCAAAGTTTTAACCACACCTAAATCTAGAAAATTTGTCTGTGTACCTATTAAAACAATAAAGTAAAGACAACAATAAAGAAAGAAAGATTTTTTTTATGACATTGGAAGGCAAACAAGCAGACTGATTTCCTAATGGTAAGAAATTCATGCCGCCTAGAGACACCAAAGGTTGTAATGGTGCGTTGCCAACCTGAAACCGGTATGTAAAAGTAAGTTTACCGGTTACCTTACTCTCCAAACCGGAACACGCCATGACGTTATGGCGGCAGGAATAGGTAAGGCGGTGGTACGAATCCGGGTGAGTCGCTGCGAAACTCTACCACCTAGTCAGATGTCACGGTGTTAGTGACGGTAAGCCCATGCTCGCCTTTTACGAGCTGCCCGGCAGGAAAGCAGATGGTCTATTCTGCAAAGGAGCCCGGACCAACACGGGGAAAAATTATTTGCGGAATATATGTGTAAATGAGATGTTACAAAAATATTTAAGTATATGATCATATTCTACAATATTTTGGTGTGCAAATATTTTAATATTTATAAAAAAAGTATTATTTAATTACATACACTTTAACTTTTAATTCAATTATTTATATTTATAACTAGTTGAATTATTTGAAAAATGAAATTTATTTATTTGCTGAAAATGTATGTTGAAAGCTGTTACAAAAGATTTTTGTTAATACCAACATATTCTACCATGTTATGGTTTGCAAATATCTTTAAAATTATACCAATTTATTATTAAGATTTATAACATACTAGCTGCTACCCGCGGCTTCGCCCGCGTAGTCTATTTATTTGATATTTAACTCTCCAACGCTACCCGTTGAAATTTTAAGATGAAAAACGGCCTACGTCCTTCTTCAAACTTTAATCTATTTTTATTTAAATATAATCTTAAAAGTATTAGACGATGATGTTCTGGAAAGAACAAATTTAGAAAGTAGTGCACTGAGCACAACCGTTCCGTAAGGAGTCAACCACGCGCATACCACGCGTCTGTGTCGCGCGGTCTTTAAACTATAACGTAGTGATTATATTATATTTGATATTATTATCTATATCGACTCGCTCTATTTATAGGGTTTCGCGAGATCGCGCGCGGGTGTGCTTTAGTGAGTACGCGTGGTGCGTACTCACTAAAGCACAACGCACCTGTAACATCAATAGTGTCTATAGGCCATGATTATCTGTTACCATTAAAAGAGCCGTGTGCTTGTTCACTGACTTCTCACATGAAAAAGAGTAACTATCCAGAGGCCAACTCAAAAGTACACAGAGTAAGAAGTTTGTTATTGTTTCTGTCAATGCTTAAATTTATCGATAAAATACAAAAATACTTACATACAATACCGGTACAAGACCGGTATCCTCTTCGGGATAAATCAATAACAATATCGATAAAATAGATTTGCATGTTAGTACATCACTAGCTGTATGCAAACGAAAGTGAGAGCTTGAAAATCACATGTGTTAGAAAGAGATATAAACCCGCATCTAACAATGAGTGACCAGTATATGATGAACTCCGACAAACATCAAATAATTCAAAATGTAATTATGAATGTTGTTATTTTAATCAACCTACGGAAAGTTGTACCATCTTTTCGGTAATTTGAAGTGCGGCTGTCTTTACCGTATCTACTATTTAATTGAAGAAACAGTCATTTTATATCTATTTTTTTATTTTTTATACAATAACGCGACAATGTTTACAGGTCACAAACCTGGTCGATACTGTTCATATCTTTT
>NJDC01002120.1:139572-170752 GCA_002245475.1 Calephelis virginiensis | reverse complement strand
GAAATTTATTTATTTGCTGAAAATGTATGTTGAAAGCTGTTACAAAAGATATTTGTTAATACCAACATATTCTACCATGTTATGGTTTGCAAATATCTTTAAAATTATACCAATTTATTATTTAGATTTATAACATACTAGCTGCTACCCGCGGCTTCGCCCGCGTAGTCTATTTATTTAATATTTAACTCTCCAACGCTACCCGTTGAAATTTTAAAATGAAAAACGGCCTACGTCCTTCTTCAAACTTTAATCTATTTTTATTTAAATATCATCTAAAAAGTATTACACGATCATGTTCTGGAAAGAATAAATTTAGAAAGTAGTGCACTGAGCACAACCGTTCCGTAAGGAGTCAACCACGGGCATACCACGCGTCTGTGTCGCGCGGTCTTTAAACTATAACGTAGTGATTATATTATATTTGATATTGTTATCTATATCGACTCGCTCTATTTATAGGGTATCGCGAGATCGCGCGCGGGAGTGCTTTAGTGAGTACGCGTGGTGGGGGTAGCACCGTTGTTGTTAAACATGTGTAGCAGGGATGAATTAGTCAAATTCGTTTGTTCGTTTAACAGTGTAATTGAGTCTTCGTTATTACATTAAATAATTTCTAGTTGTTCTAGGATATTTAATTTTAATCTTTTATTACAAGTATGGATTAATTCGAAAGTATGATCTGTTGCCAATTTATGCCCAGTGTCTATAAGATGTTTAGCAAAATGCGATTTATCTGGACGAATATTTTTGACAGCCGATATGTGTTCCTTGTAACGAGACTCAAAACTGCGACCAGTTTGACCAACATATACACTATTGCATTAAGAACAATGTAGTTTATAGATACCTGATTTACATTTTTTGTCAATTTATCTTTACCGTTGCATAATATGTTTCTTAATGAATTTTGAGTTCTAAATGCAACATTGATATTATTACGTTTTAAATGTCGCTGAACTTTTTCAGAAGCTCGTCCTACGTATGTCAAACTAGATTTGAACTTAACATCTTTTTGAGATGGCACTGCATAGATTTGTCGTGAAATATTTTTCTTTATTTTCTTTTTAATTAGATTTTCAACTAAATCTCTACTATAACCATTAGCAACTGCCATCTGTACGATGATGTTATTTTTTGTAACTCTCTTTACTCAAAGGCAAAGATGTCAATCTATGTACAAAGCTATTGAAAACGGCTATTTTGTGTTGCCAAGGGTGATAAGACGACGCGGGGATAGCAGTATCAGTGTAAGTTGGCTTGCGGAAGATCTCAAAATGGTGTTTATTATTTATTCTTGTAATTCTCAAGTCGAGGAAATTTATTGAGTTGTTACTTTCCAATTTTAATTTAAATTTGATTCTTGGATGTTTTTTATTTAAGCTATTTAAAAATAGGTCTAGTTGTCTCCCTGCCTGTCCAACATATGATAATGTCGTCGAAATATCTAAAATAATACAAAATATGTCGATGACCTACAATATGGTGTTTTTTAAAATTATCCATAAAAAAATTCAGCCATTAACGGACTAAGAGGTGAGCCCATAGATAAACCGTCTTTTTGAATATATATGTTGGCATTGAACTTAATAGTTTTGTGCCATGCATGTGCTGGTTATATTTATAATTTCTTTATAATTTCTCTATGACGAAATGTGCAGTTTCAATTAATTACTGGCTTCTATATTTTTACTAAAAATTAAAACTGGATTAACATTTTCAGAATTTATTTAATTCATAAGCTTATTTCATGTTTTGCACTCTCAAAATCAGTTCCTGAAATCGCTTTCATTTTCCATTTAATTGTTTTAACAAATATCTATGAAAACACTATTTAAAGTGTTTCTATAGGTGCTCCCACGTTAATTAACGTTTGAAACTGACTTATAACATTTGTTTTTAAACATATATACAACTTCATTTAACAAAATGTTTAAAATTAATTACAATATGGTTTATAATAACAAAATATAACTTTTGTAGTATAACATCATCAGAGTCTCAGCGGGACGTAAGCGAGAGTGGAGCGAAACTCATTGTACACAATGTTATACGATGTTATACCACGAGTTCATCCAAAGTGGGAGCGTTTATAACATATAACATTTCTTAACATGTTATAGAGTTATATACAAGCGTATTATAAATGTTATCGTGTTACACAATGTTGTATAACGTTATATAGCTGCTGTGTGGGAGCACCTTATTACATTCTATTTACAAAAAATGTGATGCAGTTTTCATCTACTATTTGACATACTCCCCTTAAGTTGCGTTTACAAGTTGGCGCTATTGTCGTTCACGTTCCGAATAGGTAGTTGGAATTTTAAATCCTTTTGTATTTTACATATATAAGTTAAATAATAGTTAAACGCAATTTTTGTAACGACGACGACTTTCACTGTTGAAACACCAACAAATTGTTCTAAACTCCCCGTGCTGAGCCGCGCTTAGTCTCTACTAATTAATATAATAATATCGATATCATAAAATTCCCCTTATTGTTTTTTCGTTAGGTAAATGTGTAATAACGTTTCGCACATTACTGCGAAATAGAAAAAGCCTTAAAATTCTTGTAGATGTATTTTTCACAAACATCGAAATTTAAATTTAATTAATATGAATTCTGTTTTAGATCTCACACTTGAAAGCACACATCCAAACAACAGAAAATACAGAAGCAAATGAACAATTATATCAACAGGACATAGACTTGGAATTGGAAAAGGTCAGTTACACTTTATAAATCATTCTAGTGTGTGTGATAATAACTTTTGTGTGTACCTTCAATCTAGTGAAAAAAAGGTATTGTTTGGTAGCCCTTCATACATTATATTTACTCGTCGCATCCAATTTGAATATTTATTTACATTTTAAAGCAATACCTATTCAAAAACATTCGTTCTTACCTTTCAGACTTCGTTTCTAGTATGCCTTTTTTATTATACTACATCTTTAGTATATAAAAAGGTGTTCTTATTTGTGTTATTGGGAGTCATTTTGCATGTTATTACGGGATGAAGTAGGTTTATTTCTATAGGTCTTGCAACGTTGAAAAGATGTTTGAGGGTACACGTAGAACTAAAACTAGAAGTTTGCTATTTGTTTTTGTTTTGTTTATTCTATTAATTAAAAATCGTTATCACAAAATTTATTAAGACCAAAAAGTTTACGTGGATAGAACTTGAACCTGCGCGGTTCGTTGTGTAAGCTGACAACACTCTACCAGCTGATCCTTTTCTTCTCTTATCGTGAGATCTGACTTCCGTGGCTTTTTAACTTTATCCATAAAACGACGTTGTCTAAAGAGTTGTGATCGTTACAATACAATAAACATTTTTTCAATTACGTAGTGCTCAAAATCATTTTAAACTCGACTAGTTCCTTGGCTAAGGTTACGTGTATTTTGATAATTAAATTTTGAATGATTGACGAATATCACACAAATTAAAATAATAATCTAATCAACCTATAGATTGAGGACAGAACAAAGTGATATATTATAACGAAAATAATCACCTGTTTAATATAATAAAAATGAAATTCTTCATTTGCACGGTAAAAGTGTTTCTCTGGTAGCTTATTCTTTCATGGTGTGCTGTGTAACATAATTTATTCAAATATTCCGAGGTTTCGCTAGTCAATATTTTGTCAGTCAGACTTAAAATTGATTTTCAAAGATTTTAATAGTTGCCATAACATTGACGACTAATTATTGTGTTGCAATTATCCATAGACAATGGTGATTACTTATTAAAGCGCTTTTACCTGTTTACCTGGTAAAAATAACTATGTCACATATTATATAGTAAATTAAATGCCTCGCCGTCTTACTATTTAAGAATGTTTAATGACCAAAGAATCGCTTTATTTGGCGATAAGACCGCCTTTTGTGTACTATAATAATATGCTTTTGTTAATACTTAATTGTACCATTTTGTAATAAGTTTAATTGTGCACAATAAAGAGTTCATTCATTTAATTATTCATTCAGTAATAGTATTAACGTTAAAAAGTTGTCAACTTGGGTTCAGGGCTCGATATTATAATAATATTAAAATAAATTAGGGAGCGACCCTGGCGAAACCTTTGAATATTATATTACACGTCCCTCATTACAACTATAGTGTTTTGATATTAGCTTGGCATAGCAACAATTTCAAATAGAAGTGCACGTAAAATTAAAAAAAATAAACTTCAGTCATGTCGGTGAAGCGGTGTGTTGCATTGTTTTTATTGCCGGAGTACAGCACAAAGGCTCAGTCACGAATAACAAATTTTCGGGCAGAATGTAAGTAATTGTACAGTTTAAATAAAAAAATATATATATTAAGCTTCGGCCAAACCTAAGCGTCAAGCGGGACGCAAAGTGGGAGCGACTACAACGAGAAACTGACGTGCGCCTATGGCGAGAACCGCAATCTTCAAATTTTTTAGTCAATTGCTATTAAAGTCGCACGGTTCTAATATAGTTTGTTAATAAAGTAAATGTTCCTAAATAAATAACACGAACTACTCCAAACACAAAGTTATCTTTATTATATGCTGGTGTAAACTTAGTATGTTTCTATCGGTAATCCGACCGGAGCCTCGTCGGTTGTTATCAGTGGAGTTAGGGTTAGAGAAGGGATGGCACACGTTCCACTTGACCAACAAGCTGGTCAACTGGTCAACACCATAACTGGTCATTTTATGTTTTTATCATGTTAAATTTACTAACAGAGTTTTGGAATCCATAATCTGTAGGTACACAGGTCTGACTACTAGTCGCGTGCGTCCCGCGTTGTTGACGCTGTGTCCCCGCGAGGCGGTCGCTACAGTGTGCAATTAGCTATACACTCACTATTGCAGTCACTGCCGCGCGATAATCGCTCTCGTTTCGCTTTCGGCTTATGATGTCAATAGTACTAATTTCAGGACACTAAAGTTGCAATGCGCTAAGTGTATTAAAGTGGGTGTGATAACCCCTGTATATAATATACGTTTCTTATGGTATTATCTTTTTACTCAGAGGGTCTGGCAAGTTTTCGCTTTTACAACTGCATTTGGTTGGGCTGTGATAGAATTAAAGTATAATAATATTTCTCAGGCGCTCTGATCGTGGTAATACTATAGGGATTTCGCTAAAACGGATGTTATAATTTCTGGTTCTTTTTCTAATTCTGAATATGTAAATAAAATATTTTAAACGTAGAATGGTTTTCACCATTTTATAATATGTATATAAATCAAATTTTACTACATATATCTCTCTCGAGGAATTTAGTTGCCTGTAAATACTTCCTTCCATCGAGATCCCAGTGTCGAGTGTGTCCGAGCTCCGACACTCGGACACTCGGACCGTAACGTTTGCGCATGCGCCGTGCACTAACCGCTCGCGTGTTGCACTAACCGCCAGGACGGACGGCTGCGGGCCAGGGACGAGCGGGTCCGGACGCAGCTGCTGCGCCAGTTGCAAGAACAGTTGCAGGTACGTTGTTTTTATCCGCTCCTTTTCATTACTTGGATGACTTTTGGTCACATGGGTTGTATTTTTGCATCAACTTTGGCATGCTCATAAACTTTGGGAAAACCCTTAATATGGCTTAAGGGAGAAACAAAAAATGTGACCTTCGATATAGCTCGACATCGGGGATATACTAAAATATACGTGCATTGTCATTTAAAGTAAAGTTTTAACCAGAAGTGGAACACATCTGTATTTAACGCTTATTTGGTGTAAGTCTATATATTCTTTCAACCATGTGTAGTTGATGTATTATAAAATGTGTACAGTCAGCGACCTGTTACAATGATAATACGGGCCTCAAAATCATTTTAGGGTTTGCACTTATGTTAATACTCGTCTACAAAAATACATAGTTACATGATTTACAGGACTATGTTAATTGTTGATATTGTAGTTTTAAAATTTTCTCATACTATACAGAAAGTATAATACACAAAATATGGAGAAAGAATTTCACTACAAACCGGTCTTAACAAGCGTTCTTATTACTAAGTAAGCGGAAATCCAGGGTTATGCCTACATCGGTAATCACAAAGACATTTTTTTTCCGTTAAATCTACCGAAGTTCATCATTTACAAGACCATACTTGAATTCGCGTCCTTCTTTCACTCATAATGCTGTCCCACTGAACAACAGCTGTGTTTATTTTCTCCTCCTCATTATTTTTTTGTTTGTATTATATGTCAGCGAACAATCACAGGACTCTCCTGATCGTTAGAGATAACCGTAACCTATAGACACCATAGATGTTGCAAGTGCGTTGCCGTCTTGAGGTCAGGATGGAAGGTCGATTGTGTAAGTCGACTGGCTACCCTACCCTCCTGAGTGGAACATGACACATACATTATGGCAGCAGGAATAGTTAAGGCAAATGTGGAAAATCGATAGTTAAAATGAATATAAAACAGATAGGTATTACAATGTGAGAGTAACTTGTACGTGAGGTGACGATAATTGTAAGCAAATAATTATGATTATCATTGATCATAAACACAATTTATCCAACATTATGTACGCTATTCCAAAACTTATTTTTCTAATTTAGATTGTGATATTAACTTAATATATGCCGCTGATTGTACATGATTCATTTACCTGTAAAATGTGTTAGGATACACTCTGTAAATTATATCATCATGGCTTATCGTCATTGGGTTCTGTGTTTTATTAAAATTACACTCATTTCAGTTGTTAATGGTTCCATGGTGGTGTCATTCTCAATTTCGTTTACTTTCGTTAAACTACCCTAAGTCTGTTATTCGTTAATCCAGTGCCTACTACATATTTACCAAGCATCTTGCCGGCCGCGCCTCCACCGGGCCGAGAAAAACACGTTCGGACAGGTTCGGGCCGACCAACACGCGGTGTCGCGGCCTGTGCAATGTGAATATCTTCAGTAGTCCCTACCTTCTATCAAAAGCAGTTTTAAAAATTGTTTAAAAATATTAAAATTTCATTTAGGATTAGGAACGGTTATTATATTTTATTCATTTATTTAGCATGTTGTGTTTACATCCAGAAGAGATCAGATGTATGTATATATTATAAAAGTTGTATCTCCGTTTTGAAGAAAGAAAACATACTGATTTTTATTAATTTGTTTGTTAATTTACATAATAATGTCATTCCTTCAAGCGAGGCAGTTGAAAGACTTTTTTCACGAGAAATAAACGCCGAAACGAGCCTCGCTTTCAGACGAGAACTTCAACAAATTAATGTTAATGCAGGGCAATATTCACAATATGGCATAGATGTCACACGCACTTGAATTATACATTGTATTTTTGATATTAAATGTTAACTTCCAGAACGCAAACCAACAGTTGTTATGAGTATATTATTGATATTATTATCATTTATCATGACGAGATGAAAAAAGCGATATTAGTCGTGTGTTACCGGGTTAACGATTAACATTAAATTGCGTAAAATCTTTCGAAATGTGACGCTTTATCGTATAACAAAGTTAACGTTTTTTAGTAACGTATTAGCGATTAATGAAGTAAATTATTTGATTAAGGCTACTGTTAATGCTTTGATCATTCTAAATTACCGCCAGCTATAACCGGTTTGACATGGCCGAATAAAAAGTTTCGCGGACGCGATAAGTAATCCATGGCTGGAACGGCTTTTTTTATGAAACATTTTATTTTATTTTAGAGGACCATGTTTCGAAGGTTAAGGAGAACGTCATAAAGCATTAATTGCACCGATTTATTTACACAATCAATACTCAATAGAATACCAATTAATAGAAGTTAGGTCACCATTAAAAAAATGGGAGAGATATCCATTATAGGTAGTCGGTACTTGTTATGTTTAGCTGGTATTTTAGAGATATTTCTTATACCTTTAAATGAGCAATTCTTGAATATTGACATATATATATGTAATTGGAATCTCAGAATCGGCTCCAACGATTTTCATGAAATTTAGTATGTAAGGGGTTTCGGGGGCGATAAATCTATCCAGCTAGAAATCATTTTTAGAAAATATCATTTTCGTTCGTGTTTAAACTGAAAATTTTAATCGTGTTTAAACTGAAAAATATGACTCTTCCTAAAATCTATTGGCGAATAATAATACTATTTTTTGTGAGCAATAAAGTTGTTCCAGCAGATGGCGTTGTTAAGTGACACGAAGTCAATAAGAGTTTGCTAAAAAAATTTATATTATGGGTCATACTTAAATATGATTTACAAAAAACACAATTAAAAAAAAATACCGAGCAAAGCTCGGTCATCCAGGTACTTATCCTTTAAAGGTGGTCGGTACTTATTATGTTTAGCTGGTACCTTAGAGAGATGTTATCCTTTAAAGGTGGTCGGTACTTATTATGTTTAGCTGGTATCTTAGAGAGATTATTATCCTTTAAAGGTGGTCAGTACCTACTTAATATATTTAGGTGAGGTCTCAAAATAAGCAAATTATATGCTTGTGTTATGGGTGAAAGTCAACGATACTAATGTCTAATACATATCAATACTTAAATATATCCCAGAATAAATTTAATAAATACTCAGAACCGGAAATGCAGACATCTAAATGTTCATCACACAAATGCCTGCCCCTGTCGGGAATCGAGCCCGAGCCTCGCGGTTGGTCAGTGTAGTTAGGCGTGTACGCTAGCCACTCGACCAACGAGGTGGTCCTATGAAAAGCGCGTACTAATGTTATATTTAATATAATTTTTTGATAAAACAAATACGTAGTACGCGTAGAGCGAAGTTATTTTTTTTTGTGCTTGATTCTACAACGGCCAATTGTTAACACAACCAGACCACTGCTGCTATTTCTGTGATCCAGCAGTCCGGCGTCGGACTTGACTTCTTGTAGTCCAGGTTCGACCCCGAGTCAGGCAACAAAAAAAATTAGAAAATGTGAATTTTTAATTTTCTGAAAAAAATATCGTTGCCCGGGATTGAATATGTGTCCGGTTTGCAATAGGCTTGTAGGACTTACACCCGTATTCAAGAAGCAACGACATTTAGCTATGCGTTCTTTGCGTATCCCATACAATTTATAAAGCTGATAGTGTTAAAATCAGTTCTATGATTGGTCCGTTTGTTTAGCGCACTGCACTCTGCTTTTGATATACCAATGATCAAATCATAGCAAATCATAATCGAAATAATCTATTTTGAGGAATATACCTAAATACTCTTTAGCAAGAGATCTATTTTATTGACGGCCGCAAATTTGATATTTTTCCCTTATTGTTTGTTTACTATTGCTACTATTAGTCTTCGTTCTCTTATCAACAAAAAGAAAATTGGATTTTTCCAATTTTCTCTTTAAAAAATAATGTTGCTCGGGATTGGAAATGTGCCCGGTTGGCGATAGGCTTGCCACCTATCACATTGTGGGACTTAGTGTCTTCGGATAGTCGTGGGTGCCCAGGTTGTGCCTCTGCCTATCGCTTCGGGGATATGGGCGTGAAGATTTTTTTTTCTTTTATTCTAAACCATTCTATTTGTTTTGTTGCCTATTAATAATTAACTTACAATTGTTATAAATTAACAACCCTCAAATATCGAATTGACACAAACAACACTCTTTCGCAATGTTGTAATCCAATCTACTTATTTTTAGTACCTAATAATTATTAACTTGCAAAATAAACAAAGAAACAACTTGAAAATTTCCACTTGACACAAACGACAGCTAAGGAACCCATCCTTAAAGTAGCTCGCTAGTTATTTTAGCTACGCGTCGATTTTGACAAACGCTTCGTGTTGAACTCACTGTAGTATCGTTTATGAATAGGTTTGGATGTCCCTATGCGTTCGTTGGCACTATGTCTCATAGCGTTGCTTATGAATACGGATGTCGTGGGTGCCCTGGTTGACGCCTACGCCTACCTCTTAGGAATATGGGCGTGAAGATACTTATTTTTCGATAATTAATAAAAGCATCTCAGTAACAAAACTCGCGAAAAATAAAAAAATAATTTGACCGTAACAGCGTAGCGTCTGGTATTTAACTATACTACGGCCGATCCCAAATAACACAGTAACAGTGGTGAAAGTTGATGTTGCTATAGTGTGATAACCAGAAAGCGTCTGTTATTTTTCAATAATAATTAATAAACATATCTTCGTAATAAAACCCACCTAATGACCGGTTCTTATATTCAAGTCGTTTTGCTACCGGATCGTAGTTTTTTTTGTACAAACCGTTACCTGTTAGGAGAACTGAAGGCTGTGGGTAAGATACCTACGTGTGCTCCTCTCGGCTGTGTAATTCGAAGCATTTGTGGAACTATAACCTTTTTATTTCTGAGTAAACTACGAATAGTTTGCGAATTACTGTTCGTTACTTATAAGAACTGGGCATAAGTCTATTTCTTACTTGGCTATTAAAATTTGTCCTAAGAAAATAATGTAAATTTCATTCCGTACATTAACCCGGAAGATTGTAAGTGCGGCCAAAATGTAAATAGGCCACGCACCGATATTGTCACTGTCGGACCGCGGACATAACAGCTACAGCCCCACTTCGCTCCTTTAATGCATTTAACTACCTTCTATCTATAATATCTTCTATCGCCTCTGTGGTCTAGCGGTCCAGGTGTTGGACTAGACTTCATGAGGTCCCAGGTCGAATCCCGGGTCGGGCAACAAAAGGAAAATTTGGTATTTCCAATTTTCTAATAAAAAAATAAGTTGCTCGGGATTGGATATGTGCCCAGTTGGCGACAGGCTTGCCACCTATCACATTGTGGGACTTAGTGTCTTCGGCTAGTAGTGGGCGCCCTGTTGTGCCTCTGCCTACCTCTTCGAGGATATAGACGTGAAGATACTTTTTTTTAATGTAAATAGCTTCAGCACTACTAACTAACTAGATCAGTAGCGATCGATGGGGATATACTACTAGCATATGGCTATGCCACTAAATGTAAGTGTTCTCAGAGGATTCTTCAAACCTAATATCTCATATCGTCAACATAACCGTCCTACGGAGTTTGGATGAGCGCCAACGAGAAAAGGGTACAGACACTTTTAAACTAATTCACATTTTTTTAGCCACAAGTAGTCCAAGGTTTGGTAGTCAATTTGGAGTTCTCTTACTTGTAGGATGTGCTCGTCTTGTACTGCAACTACTGCTTCAGTGGATTGTAAATTTGACTGTTAATTGTGTGTTTTTGAGTGGACGTTATTGGAATTTACGTTTTTTTAAATCATTCTGTAATACTTACCTTAATTTTTGGAAATATGTTTTTTCTGGCTCTTATATCTTTCTCTCCAAAAGCATTGCTTTAATTTAAAAAAAAACTGCTTGTAAAATATTTTATTAATTCTTATCAACTTTAATTTTCCTAATACAACTTTGCAAAAACAATTTTAAGTTTTGAATAATAATTATTATAGTGGCTTATTATTATTAGTGGTCGATAGTTTAATGTGATCTGTGTAATATTAATACTTTAGTGTCAAAAGTGATGACACATTTTTATGTCTTGTGATGTGTACTTTTGTAGGGATAGTATGAGAAGGAATGCCGGATAACTACCTGAAGATTTATGTACAAGTAAGTTTATTGTACATTATACTTGCAACACTCATTTTTTACCTATATTTTCTAATGATTTAACAGTTATGTATTCTGTTAGTCAAGGCTAAGACGAATCCAATAAAACGTAACCCGACTGTGTATTTTATAAATATAGATTTTTCAATATTTACAGCAAACGTGCCCTGAAGGGTCAGATATCTTGAATCTTGATTCATGCAACATTGGAATATCGAATCGAATTTGGATTTATTTTTACTCTAGAACAATAACATTTAACGAATCAAATACGTTAAATTAAATATCGGAATCGTTTTTTTTTTCTTTCGGATTCATTTTTTTTTGGAACTTAATGTTGATAATCCGCTAGTATTGTGTTGAAGAGTACGAAATGACGCATACCCGATTCCAATTTCCAATCTTGCATTAAAATCGAGATACTTTTGATGAGAATCAAGAGTAACCCTACAGGTCTTCCTTCTAATTGAAAGACTATCATTCTAACATCGGGTAGGTAACACACCTTTACCATTTCTTAGCATTAAGAACCGTCTGTTTGTTTGCCTTTCGAAAATGTATAAGTATATTTGTTTTACAATGGTTTGTGTCGATAGTAAAAAGGTTCTCTTGCACGTCTAGCACGTAATCCCAGACCGGCAGGATTATTCTGATGAACTTCTGGGTCTGGATGTCCATTTATTTTACTTTCGTATTTCTTAGGAATGTATGTTTATACATGTTTATGTACTCTTCATTTTCGAAAGCTTCTTAGCATAATTACATTAAGCTAGCGTTTTTTAAGTCACGCTCTTTTGCTTTTAATATTGTTATTTTTGTGCAGTTTTTTTTTTAATTATCTTGTGTTTTATTTTTCGCCGTACACGGTACAGACTTATATTCCTAGACTCGTATTAACAATAACGTTGTCTTTAGGCGACGAATATTTGTCACCAACAAGAAATTGCGCTTCACTTTTCTCTTCAAATTCTTTGTACTAAAAGAGCTTAAGTAATTTTGTAATGAGATTTTTTCTTTTTAAGCTAAGCTATTTAATTCCGTCAAAAATAGACATATTTTGCTTAGCCATCACAGAAAGTAGAAGTTTCTCCTGAGCAACATGTGTATTTACTTAATGATTCTAAAAAATAAACTTGAGTATAATTCTTCGAACAGTCATAATTAGAGAATCGTAATCGAATTCTAAAACATTGATGGGACCACAAATAAAGACCTTAGACATCGGCAATATGATTCATATTAACTTGGAACTTAAGTTTGTTTGTTTTCATTACAATGGTCACCGATAAGAGGGTCACGATGTTAAATATTATTTCTCCTCTTTATCCTTTACCGAGAGGTTGTCCGTGATTTATGTGAAACTATTTTTATTGTGATGATTGTGGCAGTTAGTGGAAAATGGGTGATTTGCTAGTAAGAGTATCGAAATTGAAGAGAGCTATCATAGAAGTAAGTGTGGGTATAGGTATTATATATAACTACTCAAAATATTAATCTGTTTTCATTCACTTAACTTTAGGGAAGTAGGGCGAATAATAATAATAATAATAATAGTACAAATAATAGATATCCCTGAATAAGTTACACAAATTTAACCTAACCCCTAAGTAAGCAAATTATATACTTTTGTGTTATGGGTATCTGTTTTCCAATACTTAGAAATACTTTAATAGATACCAGAATAAATTTGATAAACACCCGGACCTGGAAATGCAGACATCTAAATGTTGATCATACAAAAGCCTCGTCCCGTCAGGAGTCGAACCCAAGCCTCGCTAATGGTCGGTGAAGTTAAGCGTGTTCGCTATCCCTTTGACCAATGATACAGTATAATAGCAAAGTGTAGGCGGTCAAAAATATATTGAATTGTGTTAATATGATGTTGTTATTTAGAAACAAATATTGTCAATAAATCCTTTCGGCTAAAAACTAAATTCATGCTATAATATGTTTTTGTATTAGCATGGAATAAAATAGTAGCGCAACAGTAATATAGCTGGTGTTTAATGGCGACCGTTATCATTAATAAGCACAAGGGGAGCAGCCTTCTTTGACCCTACAAAAAATATATCAATGTGTGCAAGTGCAAAGTGGTTGGTTCAGTTCGGAGCTCATAAATGATGAACATTGATGTTGTGGCGGCTGGAATAGTTAAGGCATTGGTAACAATCCAAGCGAGCTGCTGTACAGGACAAGGAAACCTTTTTTGTGAAACGTCGGCGAACAAGCACACCGGTGATATCTTCTGATGTTTTATCAGATAACCATGAATGATGAATTAACTCTTTATTAACCATTTTTTTAACCATGGCATATAGACAACAATAGACACTAAGGAATATAGACGTGAATGTTGTTAAGAAACACAAATAAGGTGTCGTCATTAATATTCCCAAAAACAAATATTCATGAACTAATTAATCTGTGTGGCGCAGTAATTCTACTCGACGAACTAGGCTTATCGACAGTTCCCGGCCGAACTATTATATTTTATGTTATGGGGTCTCTAGCTCTTTCGATTGCTTCATGTCGCATGATGTGACTGTTAGTTGCAAACGGCTTCACCCTTGCAGTTTGAAAGTTCTACTGCGAGAACGCGTTTCGATATCGGAATGAAATAAAGCCTGTGTCCTTCCCCAAGGCCTGATCTTTTTCTATTTTAAACAAAATGAATCGTTCTTTCAATCGAAAACGGTGAAGACACATTTACAAATATACAAATTTTTATGCATTTAATTTGTAAATATTTTTAGCGGTCCAGGTGTTGGACTTGACTTCATGAGGTCCTGGGTGTAATTCCCGGGTCGGGCAAAAAAGGAAAATGTGCTTTTTCCAATTTTCTAATAAAAAAAATGATGCTCGGGGTTGGATATGTGCTTGGTTGGCAATGCGCTTGCCACATCACATTGTGGGACTTAGTGTCTTCGACTAGTCATGGGTGCCTTGGTTGTGCCTCTGCCTAACTCTTCGGGGATATGGGCGTGAAGATACTTTAGTAGGTTTATAGTATTGTAAAAACGCCTTTAATCGAATAATAACAACCTGCTCCCCTAGGTATAGACTCTGGCGGCGTCATTCAGATGTACGTATCAATTCATCTATCATTAAATTTGTATAGACAATGCCGACTTAATAACTGATTGAACGATAATTGACATATCTGAATGTGGCCGTGGGTCATTTAAGCCGCTGTGAAATTTTGGTCATTAACGTTACCTATTGAAAGTAATCTGGGGCCTTACAAACACTTCATGTAATATTTTTTATTTCTATAACAATACAATGTCGTCGTACAATCAAATTTGGTACTTTAATATTTTGTACGTGTATAATAACAATAACATTGGTACGCAGGTGCTGTTGTCAGACCCCGACGCTGAGTTGTCGAGCTGGCCCCTGGAGCTGGTAGCTCTCAGAGACAAGATCCACGGCGAGAAGGGAATACCTGCTTATCTTGAAAAGGAGGTAGGTTACTAGAGATAACGAAAACCGTATGCCATGATAAAGAAACCAAGGTTGATTTAAATTTTCAAATTCCAAGATTGTCACAAGTGGACGTCGCTACGTAGCCACCAGTTTAGATGTTCATAAATTTTGAGGAATTAGGAAAAGTTATTATTTTTATTAAAATAATATACAATATGTGGTGATCGGTCATTTCATTTGTAGATGAGAAAACGGTAGACAATCTTATTATTTGGTCAATAGACAAACTGCTGTTAGTCGTAGCAATATACCAGACGAAGTTCCTGGCATACTGACTTGCGATGCTGGCACAATGCACGGGACATTGAAGTTTTTGCAGTTTTGCTGCACTTATCGAGGCATAGTTATGTCTGAAATAAAACATATTTTATTAATTAAATATATATAATATTAATAGAAATAGAAAGGAAATTAATACTTTAACCATGGGAACTACTAAAACCACTCAAAATAAATAATGATTTCTAAATATTTCTGGACAAGTAACATAAATAGAATCTAACCCTTATATCTAACCCTTACTATATGCTTATGTTATGGGTGTTAATCAATAATATATAGAAATACTTAAATAGATACAATAATGAATAGCCGTCATAAATAAAGCGGTCATATTTATGAGTAATTTTAACATAGCTGTTACTTCTAGACAGTGGTGTTGCCAATGTCTGTAACGGCAGAACTATAAATACAGCCACCCTCGCGTTCCCCCAAACGTGAATGTACTTCGTCGGCACCATGGTTCAAATGTTTTTATAGTTTATTTTAAGTGACGTTGGTGTTTTTATATTAGTAGGTACAAGGTAAACAGCCAGACGGGTTTTCTTTGTTAAGAAACGCCTATAACAAAGGCGTTAATTGTGTGGTGCTATACTGAGGCCGGGCTTCTTGTATACGTTTACCGGCTATCGGTACTTTCCGAGCCAGATAGACATTTTTTTTATGGGATTGGACACCGTACAAGTATACGGCTGTCCTGTTGGTAAGAGACAACCGTCGTCTACAGTCACCGTAGGTGACCTGTGGCCGCAGTTTTTGGCTTAATGTGCAAGTCTGCCGATTATCCTAACAGGCAGGAATAGGTAAGGCGGTTGATCCCGGACCCGGACAAGTTGCTGCTCGGCACTGTCACCGGTAGTCGTTTTTGTAATGACACGTGTAACCTATACAAGCGTCCTACAAGCATTCTGACAGGAGGGATCCTACACACAGAGGATCCGGACGGTATTGTGGGGGCAAAAACAAGTAAAGCAGTGGTGTCGGATGACCTGTTGCAGGAGCGTAGAGACGGTAGTTATAACCAAAAGCTCTTGTGAGTAAAATAATCTACGCCACTTTGCAAAGTTCGACTACCTAGTCTAACTGGAAAAACCCAACAATGTGGATTAAATTCTTGATTTCGACAGCTGGTTATTGGTTCGTCTCATCCCTGTACGAAATAAAATGTTTGGTAAAAGCACTAAGTGCGTACGTTCCATACAACGCGAGCGGTGGCGGGTTACTGAACTTCTAATTATACCAGCCTGTATTTATTTAACGTGCTTCACACCGAATGCACAATCGAACAGCATCCGTGTGCAGCCGAGTCTTTGTCGACCTTTGTTCACTTTGACACTGACGGGTTATATGTGTCATCATCATCAGCTGCTCTCTGAGCCTTCTCGTATGATTAATAATTTAAGCACAGTGAAACTTCTTCAACGGTGTCGTCTGTGTAGACAAAAACAATAATATAAAAAAGTAATTCATTTTTTAGTTTTCGAGAGTATATTTGCCGCTAAACTTAGCGTCATCCCAGCGTCATGTTGGCAATGCACTTTATACGACTTGTTTTCTGATAGTCAGGAAACCCGATAATCTCCATTTAAAAATGTTTTAAGATAGGTTTTCAAAAAAAAACTAGCTGAAGCGACCAATTTCGTAACTTTTTTGTTTTTAAACTATCTAAGAACCCGGTGTCATAAACCTGTGCTAAGCTATATTTTCAGCGCGCATTCTGCCACTCGCATGCAAAAAAAAAATTTGGTTAAATTACCTAATGTTTTTCGAAGCTTGTTTTTTTCTCTTTCAAGTAAACTACCTCCTGACAATAACTATCACAACAAAAAAGAATTAGCAAAATCTGTCTATCCATGCAGGCGTAATGCGATGACTAAAGAATAAAGGACTGCAGTGCAGCTGTGAGACAGAGACAGTGGTGTTACAGGTATTGTGTGGGCGGCGGATGTCACTTGCCATCAGGTGGACCGCCTGCTCGTTTGCCACCTATTACATACAAAAATGGGTTTTCATTTTTATATTTATACATACCAGTGGTCGCCCACTTGTCGAAATTCGACCATAATGAATTATAAGTTATTCAATATAAATTATTTTTGATAAGAACGCCATCATCATTTATCAAGACCAACTTTTTTGTTTCCAAAAATTATGAATATAGCTTATGCGCCATCTGTGATCTTTTATCTTTATCAATATATGTATTTGTTTGTGTGTGTCAAATGCGTGGTAGTATGTGTAATGTTTTATTTATTGATTTACTGCACTTTATAAGCATTATTATTGAAAAATATTAGCTTTTCGCACTTCTCCTACACATAATATAGTTTATGTGTGCCAAATTTCGTACTCCTCCGTCCGCGCAATTTTCTTAAAAAAGGGCCCGAAGTTTTGGTTTCAGGTATAATGACAAAATAACATGGCGGCTGTGAGATGTCATTGTTTAGTGTATTGCTTTAATCATTGCGACGTAGGTATCAAATAGAACGCCTTAAATAATTTAAAAGAATTCCAAACACGTAAATTAATATGATTTTATTAATTGTGTGAATTGCGTAGTCGGGGTTAATACTTTTATTGTGTGCTTGTTAACACAGTTGTACACTCGACAAAAAATGTTCCTTGATTGTTATTTTGCATACTCGTATGCTTGCTACACCTCTTCCTACACTTAAGAGAACAACAGTCTTGACAATTTTTTATCATTTTTAATCCACACTTACTCTAAAATTAAAAACTTTAGATGACATATAGTCGTACACATAAAATATTACTTTTTGCTGTTGAAAAGAAATAATATATCTATTAATCTAAAGTGCCCAATGTTGTAGGTGTAAATAGGTCACTGAAACTTTGCTTTTGTTATGTAAGGTTGTTTCGCCAGATCGCGTCCACTTAGTGGAGTTTGCAGGTTTGAGGTAAAATATAAAAATGTCCTAGATCTAGTTTTGAATTAACTAATATTGTAATCCATCCGTAGTATAGTCTATTTTAAGATGGATCTAAGTTTTAGCCAAACTGTCTATTGATTATTTTTTAATAATCAAAATAATCGAAATAAGGCGTTTTGCCCAGTTCGCGTCCACAAAATCCAGATCGCGTCCACCCATGGACCAGTTTGCGTCCACCAATTTATAAAGGGGTTAAGGGGAAGGGGAAGAGATTTTATTAAGAAAATTTAAACAAATGTTAGGTTTTAAGTCTTTCTTTATAAAATACATATGTTCACGCCTAGTTCCCTTACTGGGTTGGCAGAGAATATCGAGTACCAAGTGTCACTAGCTTCCTTCACATTCATTACTTTTTTAATACAAAAAAGCTGGTTGTGGAGACTGTGATTGCAAGAGTTGGCCCTGGGTTAAATCGCCAATGGAATGTCAACTTAGGTCTCCCCGGGTAACTAAGTAAGTCCATCCAATTTCGCAATGTATGTCTGTACTGGCAAATCTGCCATTCTTACAACATGAAGGAAACAACGGAACATGCCCTTACTCATTATTGTAACAAAATAATTATTTTTAATCTCACTCTTTCTCTGATCTTATTGTTACGGTTGCTGTTAATCAAACTATCCCTGCAAAAAACACTACCGGGATAATCAAATTCATTTATTTGTTCCAGCGGTACTACGTCTACTATAAATCTTGAATACGTTCTGACTACATCTCTTTGATGTGCTATTTTGGTTTCATTTGCATTCAAATGTAGATACGCCTTTTTCTTTCCAATCGTCATTCGTTCATTAGTGTTTGCAGCTCAGATGATTTGGAGCCCAAAATTACATGATCGATTGTTTATAGCAGGCAGGTCACACTACTAGGTCTTATGATTTTTCTTTTTTTCGCATCCACAATATCTTAATTTTAGAACTCAGACATTTTAAAATCTTTAAAAGTTTTTTGTTAGATCTGCAGGTAGTCAATTTTCTCTTAGAGATTTCACATCGAGCACTTCCATTTTACAAAAATTTTTAGTTTCGTTAAATTTTTACCTATCGTGTTCCCTCTTTCGTTCTTGATATGCTCTCTATCTTTATTACTTTCTAAAGAAAACATCGTCATCCGGGATAGAACATGTGCCCGGTTGGCAATAGGTTTGCCATCTATCGCATTGTGGAACTAAGTATCTTAGGCTAATCGTGCGTGGCCTGGTTGCACTTTTATCACCTTCTTTGTCTTTATGAAGTTAAAATTTATCATACAGCTGTTTGTGTATAAGTAGAAGAAAGCAGAAATAATTGAATGCGCTTGTTCCCTTCCAGAGTGGTGGTGGGTACTAGTCCCCATGGGATGATACAATGCACTCTACCGGCCACCGCCTATCTATAACTGTCTGATTTAATTTTATAAAACAGTTACTTAAGATTTAGTTCTTAAATAAACAAATGGACGCAAACTGGTATGGTATGGTATAGTATAATCTGTCCATCTAGTTTGCGTCCAGGTAAATTTTGACATCTATATCTTTTTCTGTTACCATAATTATGTGGACGCAAATTGGCTATTTTAATAAGCATTATAATAATGGTAAATACAAAATAAAACGCCATGCTTATAACAGATTTCTTTATATTAAAATAATGGATCAAGTTAGAAAATATAGTAAGATGAGTTCGCGTCCACCCTGGACGCAAACTGGCTACTTCGTAAAATTGGTATACCAGTTCGCGTCCACTTCATTTTAACTTTAAAAAATACCATAATCAATCAATATCATCATTACTTTTATTCTTTTATTCATTTTCAAGGTCTAGGAACTAATACACTCTTTAATTAAACTTAAAAGATTGAAAAATTACTAAACTCACTTCAATATTTTTTTACTAAAATTATAGCTATTTCCACAACTTTTTTGTATAGTTAAGATTCATTATTTTTTTAAACCGAAAAATAATGCGAACAGTTCTTTTGTCTGCGTATATGTGCTTCTAATATATTGTATTATAGGCAGAAACGACTTTTGATTTCCTTAGTTTGTTAGTACACTTATTTTTAAGGGTTTTCTAAACGGTGTCCGCGAAATGGACGCGAATTGGGGGGTTGACGCGAATAGGTGAACATACCTTATTACTGTCACGCCAAGTTATCCTATTCTGTAATCGCCGCGGAAGTTAGACTTTCCTTTAGCGGAGGGCCGTAAAACGTCAAAATCCTAAAACCTCAACAGTATTTAAATGAATCTTTACGAAATCTTTTGGATTATATTTTAAATTTGGATTATATTTTAAATACTTACTGTATAAAAATATTTCGACACACTCAATTTTTTAATTATAAAATAAAAACTATTAATATTTTAATACCTATTTATTTATTATCAAAAAAAAAATCGTAGTATTTTTAGTCTTTAGTTATATTTTAGTAAGCTTCATTATAGCAAACTTTTTCTTAATGTTTTAAGAGACCTCAGGTTCGTAGGTTGAAGGGAGAAAGGGAAAGTAAGGAAGGGGCAACACCAGCTGTTTTTATTTATCGAAAGCAAAAGTTGAAATTTTCCCCGAAAAATCCATATATTTTGAGTTATTTTACCTAGAAACTTTGATTTCTTAATTCAGTTAATCGGACTAGCTGGTTTTATTCCTTCTTTGCTTCAATTTTATAATTAACCTTAGGAAATAGGCCTTTCCACTAATCCCTCGGCCACACGACTGTGTTATGTAACTGACTGTACCTGCATGCGATGTAATAACCTGCCCACGACCTATTAATTACTATTTATATTATACACTGCATTTAGTTAGAGTGCTCTTGAGCAGTTCTTTTACTAATGGACTCGTGAACGATTTGCGCAACTTTCGATAGAAGCTTCATAAGAGCTTAATAAACGATACGAACTACTAACCAGATGTTTTAGAATGACGCAATCAATAGTGGTTATCCTTCTTACCTTGTGGATCTTTTTTACCCGAAATATTATTTTCTATAATCGCCTCTTAGGTCTAGCGGTCCGGGTGTTGGACTTGACTGCATGAGGTCCCGGGTTCGAATCCCGGGTCGGCCAACACAAAGAAAATTGGATTTTTCCAATTTTCTAATAAAATGTTGGTCGGGATTGGAAATGTGCCCGGTTGGCGATAGGCTTGCCACCTATCACATTGTGGGACTTAAGTGTCTTCGGCTAGTCGTGGGTGCCTTGGTTGTACCTCTGCCTACCTCTTCGGGGATATGGGCGTAAAGATACTTTTTTCCTATTATTTTCTAATGGAGAAAACTTTATGAAAATCCGTTGTTTAGTCTTTATGTTTGGTGCAAGTGGATAGACGTAATCAGTGAACTTTTTTTTAATAATATTAAGTGATATGGAACTCAATTAATTCTAATTGAAATTGTAAAATAAAAATTTTAATTGTAAAACACATTAAAGCTGGCTGCATTAAAATACATAAAATAATAATAAAATAGGACAAGCCCAGTAGTTTATCATGTTGTCAAAAGTAACACTGGATAATTATTACAAAGTTGACATACATTTTTAATCAATACACACGTACACAAATAATGCCTACCTTTTGCATAGCAGAATATTAACAGTCGGGGCCCATTGACATTTTACACGATTCATTGAGCATAATGTGTCCCGACTCGGACTTCGGAGTTTGGACATATGAAATGTATGTCAAAATAGTTACATTTTTTACCCTAATTTGTCACAAAACCATTTAGCGGCATGGATTATCTTTTAATCAGAGAGTAGATTCGGTTTAGGTTTTTCCATTTCTATTCTATATAACATTGACCGCCTCCTTGGTCGAGTGGCTATCGTACACGCTTAACTACACCAACAAACCGCTAGGCTCGGGTTCGATTCCCGACGGGGGCAGGCATTTGTGTGATGAACATTTAGGTGTCTGCATTTCCGGGTCTGGCTGTATGTTATTTTTTTAAAATTCTGGTATCTATTTAAGTATTTCTATGTATTAATATCGTTGACCAACACCCATAACACAAGCATGTAATTTGCTTACTTTGGGATTAGATTCAATTTGTGTAACTTGTCCAGGGATGTTTATTTATTTATATTTATTAATATTTATTCTCTGTAATGTTGCCTTAACCTTGGAGTAAAGTATATCCCTGCTTTATTATACGTTTAAATATAGGCCCCGATCTTATCGAAATTATTCTTCTACAGGAAACATGTCATCAATTGTAGTGCCGTTAAGTGTTCTCCATAATTCAGAGAGGGACACGTGTTTAGTGACCTTTAGGCGTGTCCACGTCACAGGAAGTGACGTCATTTTTGTATTATTTGTATGTAAGGAGATGACGCTTACTGTTCGCAGCGTGTTTAATATTCAATAACATGATCTTGATTTGATGAAAATCTTACTCTGTTAAAAATCTAAATATTTAATATAAATTACGTGTCACGTTGTTTGTCCGCGTCGGACTCCTAAACTACTTAACCGATTTCAATCATATTTGTACACCGTGTGCAGTTTGATCCAACTTGAAAGGTAGGATAGCTTATTTTTAATTTATGATAAAAAAAAATACCATCCGAGCGAAACCGGAACAAGCAGCTAGTAATATAACTACTAACTAAGTATATCTTTACATTAGACTGTAGCGATGTTACCAGCATACGAGTCGTAGAATAGTTAGGGACAACCGTGAACTATTGACGCCAAACATCTTTTAGGTGCATCGCTGTCCTGTGGCCAGACTGTTAGGCGTATTGTGCAAGTCTAGCTGCCCAATCCTTCGCAACCGAACATCACATGGATACAACAGCTGAAAGAGATAAGGGGTGAATTCGAAATTCCAATCCGGGCAAGCAAATAACTCGATCACCAGTGATAATGACCCATGTAAACTATGCTCGCCTCATACTAGCGTTTTGATAGGGAGGACAACGGCCTACGATTCTTCAAGCTTCGACCAGACCAACAAGGGAAAAAACAAATTTGATATCTATAGGCGAACACTAACTGCTTGTTTGGTACCACCATATGATATCAAGAGAGAATATAGTGGTACGAGGTCATAAAGCTTGGTTTAAAAGTAAAAAATATTTTTATTTTTTATTTTCCTCTAATTCCGCAATTCTATGTCCGCTCTTTGAAAGTGCCACATTTGTAATAAAAGATTCGGAAGTAAAGCTTAGCTTGTAATCTAGCCGTGAATACTATTTGCGTAATATCTCATGTGTTCTTTTTTACTAAGAGTCCCTCCATGTATATTTCAAATCGTCTTACTAAAGAATATTTGGGAATTTATGAGAACAGAAACTAAAATTAATATTATTCGAGTTACATAACAGAATACTCTAACAGGTTTAGCAGTTGTATTTTAAATGTCTTAGAACTATTAAATCAAGCAAAACAGTTTTCCAGCATTTTCAATAAACACATCGAAACACTAAAGAAATTTTGTAAAATATATGATTTATAGACTTAAATATCGTTGAAACGTAGCAAAGACACGCGCGCTTACTGCATTCCGCCTTACCCGGGCATACTCACAAACTTTCGCATTTATAATATTAGTAGGATTTTTATTCTTGAATAACCGAAGCGAAGCGAAGGCGGGCAGCTAGTACTTGAATAAAATAGTTATGATGTCTATGAGATACTTTTGCTGGTCATCAATTTACTTTGAGATTAGACATTAGATCACTCTTTATCATTGTTCAGTTATAAATTGATACTAAAATATGATAAAAAATATTCCTTATTATGATTATAATATTATTGTTACCTTTGTTACAAACTTTAAATAGCGCTACTGAAAGTAAAAAGTATGTAAAAATGTAAAGTTACTCAGATAGTGTAATGTTTTACTCGTCTCGTCGCCCGTTATTCCTGCAGTGCAGGATGTCAGAAGCTATATTTAGCTGTTGTTATGGGGTCGGGACGGGACATTCGTTTATTGGGATTGTGGCGGTTCGCAATTTTAATTAAATCACAGTATGTTTGTTTGATTTAAAGATTTTTTCAATATATTAACTAGTAGCCTGTCCCGACTTCGCACGTGTGGACAAATTTTTATTTTTATCTGGAAATAACATTATTCGTCGGGGATAATGATTTCTACTGATAAAATAGGTTTTTTTTTTAAATCGTACATTACATTACAGTACATTAGTTTCGGAACCTGCTCAACACAAACAAACAAAAATATCTTTTCCCTTTATAATATTACACATCATAAAGTTTAAAAAATTATATAAGCTCTTTTGTAAGTGTGTAGATGAAAAAATGGAAATAAATTTATTTAGAGCGAAAACATAATTAGATAATAACAGGATATCTTATTCATTATGTATAACGCTGAGAGTTTTTAACATCTTAATTCTAAAGAAGGAATACCTAGTAGATATTTAATCACTGTATAGTGTATGCTATAAAAATATTTCACTTAAACTGACTTACGCGAAGGACATTAAGGTCATAGCCTCGCGGGACTGGGTTTGGCATCGCAAAATCACTAGCTTTGATCTAGGCGATGAGTGAAGAACTCACCATCAACAAATCTGAGAAAACTGTACTAATATTATACTAAAAAATACAAATCGTAATTTCTATCCGACGCAAAATAGAAGATGCATGGTCATACCGTATTGCGGACGACGGGAACTAGCCGAATGTTGTGTATATTCGGCTGGTTCCCGCCGACCGCAAAAATGGCAAAGGCGATCAAAATGTGCAGTAAAACACTTTTTTGCATTATTTAGAAGTTTAGTCTATTTGTATGAATCTGCTGAACCGATTGCAACGAAATTTGCAGGTAGGTACATACCCTATATTCCGGAGGTAATTGGTTACTTTTTACTTTTTCTTTCTTTAGGTTTTGGCCTATACGTTAGTATTTTGCCAGTAGTCAAGTAGAAATTTGCATTAAATTTTGTATCAATTTTAATCAATTATAATTAGTCATCAGGGTTTGTTCCACATTCGCCCTATGAAATTTCGCCCCACATCAGAAATCCGTGTACGTCCTACATTTTATTCCCATTTCGTCCTAAAAAATGATTTTCTACTTATTATTATAATTTCGTTCCGTTTCGCCCCAGGTTTTATGCTTGTTTTTTGTCCCGTTCATTTTTGTTAACAATTTTAAGTAAGGCCAGAAACAAAAATGTTATTATTATTTGTAGCAGGTGAATAATGCGCAACTGGAAACTGAAAGGGTTGCCGTGTCGTTTATACATACGCTAAATAGTTGCATTTTAAACCAGTCATTGTAGTGTCCTGCAATGGTCAATAGACCAATGACATGAATTTGGGTTTTATCAGTTAGGAAATTAAAACATATAGGTGCTATAAATTATAATACTCTGTAGAATATCCTTTTGCAACCTACTTGTGAGGAGGTTGCTTGCAGTACCATTTAAGGTCTATAGGTATATTATATAATATTTTTTCAAAAGTGCACTACTCATAATTCTCATAGGTGAATTCGGCGACAAAAAGAAAATAAATAAGTCGTGCAAATTAGACAGTATTTTAAACTGATCATGCGCACTGATTATATGGGGGTTATATTATATACTAGTAGCAGCTGTCATGTGCGTCGTTAAAATATTATGTAGTAATATATACAAGCACTCATGAGTATTTTTTTGAATTTTAGTTTTTCGTTAATAATTAAACAACGCTAAAAGTTACCCATTTTCAACACCGATCACCGCATAGTAAACGTTAATAACATTTTTTAATGAAAAACTGATTAAATCAATTAATCGCCATTTTGTTTCAAACGAAAAAAAAAATTGATTGAAGAGATTTTTTTATCTGTCTATAGTTTTCTGCGGTTCTATTAACTTAAATCAGTTTTTGCCGGTGACAGCATTAATCTGCAGTACTTAAATTATCTATTAAATGGTGCGCAGATTGAGAAGATTGCGTGGATTCAATACAGTCGTATGGAAAAAAATGTCCGTTTATATTTTAAGTAAAATCTTGATATCTTTTTAACTTATTTAACATTTTGAAATTGATATTCTGTACGTTTTAATATTTTTTTTTTATTCCGCTTTCATTTTTCCATTTTATTTAACAGTTTTGTTACCTTTTTATTACGTAATCTCTGTTTATTGTTTTGTAAAGAATAAATATATATTAGATACCACATATTTAGTTGGTTATCTTAAACATTATTTAGTTAGCTAGTTATACACCTAGTGTTAAGTTAGTATGTGCCTCTGCCTACGTCTTTGGGGATATGTGATTGAAAAAAAATACTTTTTAGTAAGTTATTAGTTGATACAATAAATAAAACTGATCTGTGATTTTGATTGACGTTTAGAATTGTGTGACACTTTATAACAAAACATATGTTTTGATTTTTGTATGGTTTTATAAGAATAACTGAAATATTTAAATAATTTGTAGGTAAAATATTTTAATCTAATAACTCCTTTAGAAATTATGCAAGAAACAGCAAACTTCATTACTTTATAACATGAAATAAATCTTATAATTCAGAAGTGACGACGTTCTTGAAAACTTTGTGTATTTGTAAACGCTATTTTTAAGACCTTATGTAATATAGGACGAAACAGGAAAGATTTTGTATGGAGGCGAATGTGGAAATTTATGGAATTTGGGACGAAAAGTTAGGGCGAATACGGAACAAATCGTCAGTAAGTCATGTCAGGCTCTTGGGTAAAGCGGTGGCCTCATTACTCAAGCTCATGTAATGAGATTTGGCGGCAACGAGGAAATACACGATACGCTAATTTCTTCATGATTATTTCATTTTTGCACTTTCACTGAACAAAATTGTACAAAATGCCACCAAAATTAACTAATTTCACTCAATATCAACACGAAATTCAATAATTATGAAAAAACTTCGTCCATCTTTTCTCTCGATGGCGCCAAAACTCACTTCTTACTTTTAAACACATTATTTTGACAGTTAAACTTTCCCACCAAATGACATGATTGAGTTAAAAGAAAAGAGAAATCTCAAGGTGGGAGTGAGGAAGCACTATCCGCGATTTTTTTGCCCAATTTTATCTGTGTCTGATTTCGTTAGATTGACGTGAATCGTCGTTATTGCGCCCTCTCTGGTGGTGTGGTACTACCATCGTTGATTAAGCATATCTGGTATTATGCTACTAAAATTTATATTTATTTTTACTACAATTTTTTTTTAATATTTACTCATATTGAGTTTCTTAAATAATTATAATGTTTCATTAATACGAATGGTTTTTGAATTATCTTGTACTAACTGTTGCCCGCGGCGTTGCCCGCGTGGTAAATGGGCCCACAGGGTAATTTTTTCGGGACTAAAACTATCCTGTGTGTTAATCCAAGTTACGCTCTATGTATGTGCCAAATTTCATGAAACTCGTTTTAGCAGTTTTTGCGTGAAGGAGTAACAAACAAACAAACAAACTTTCGCATTTATGGTATTAAAAAATAGGATAGGATTTATTCACTGATCGCCGCCACCATAGGTACATACCTACATATTACCAACAACAAAAGGAAGGCGGGTTAACGAGTTCCTTCCTCGAAGATAATTTGTAATGCATCTAATGCAGTTCAGAAGGAAAACAGATGCTTATAATATATTAAGTGATATGTAGTTTACTGCATATAACAAATACAGTAATGTATATTAAAGTCGCATCTGTGTTCTAGCGGTTCTAAGTTGGACGTTACTTCACGAGTCCATGGTTCGATCTCGGGTCGAGCAAAAAAAAAGGAAATCACCTTTTCTCAATTTTCTAATAAAAACAACATTGTTCGGGATTGGATAAGTCTTTTGCCCGGTTGGCGATGGACCTAGTGTTTTCGGTTAGTTGGCTGTGCCTCTGCTTACCTCTTCGGGGATACAGTTGTAGAGATACTAAAGAATTTTACTCCTCCATTGCTGCTATTTTTCTATCGCTTCAACGCCAGTGATCGACGTTCTCCTCTTTCAGGTTTCGCCATTGTTTTTAAATTCCAGTGTAGGATAAACTGACATACTTACACAGACTTAAAAACGCTGAATAGTACGTTTGGTAATGGACTCAGTTTATTTTTTCTGATTTAGGATATGACCATTCGCCCTGTTTGGTACCATAATGTTTGGGGTCGACACTGTAGTGTTCCAATCTAGAACACCATTGCTACCTTAGAAATATAGACACTATAGGGTCGACGTGTGTTCTTAAATCAGAATATCCTTGTGCTAGTTGGCCTTCTAATCCCATAAAAAATAAATATGTATGAGAAATAGGTTAAATTAATTAAAACTCCAAAGCTTACATTCTACTGGAACTTATAAATTTGTGAAAGCTTCTAATATTGTGATGAGCAGATGCTTCAGCTTCTAGGAAGTTGTCTGTTGAAGTTTGAACTTATAAATTAGTAACGCGCGTACTGTCACAGGGGACGCACGGGTACGTACGCGTGTCGTCACCATTACCGACGCGTTTACGTATTTCAGGCTCAGTTTCATCGACCAATTAATATTATGTATTGCTTCAATGTGCTAAAATAGTGGGTGACGTGAGTGCTCTCTGGACATTCATTTGTGGTCTATGGATTCGTTGTAGAATCAGGATATAGTTTTGTACCTATATCTACAGTGTAATTGTTCTGGTTAATTTAAACATATTTAACAGCTTTCCTCGTCGGATATAAGTGTGGACGCGATTCCGTTCCGGCAGTTGTGTTATGTTTATATCGACTTATCGAGTACCACTTGCAAGTGTTTACTGTTTATATCAAAAGTATTATGATTTTGATTCTTAGGACTAATGTCTGGGATTTGAGAGTGCTTAAAAATCATTCAAAACCAAATGTCGAGCTGTGTTAAAATTCGTATTATTTTTGTACTATGTGAGCGGTATATGTATGCAATATACATACATGTATTTGCAGATTGTGTTATAATGTTATGTAGCCTTTAGTTCTTAAAAAAATGTTTTACCTAATGCAAAACAAAATACCTAAACTTATAGTGTAAACGACTCTTTTTACAAAAAAAAAAATGGTACCTTACCTACCAATTTTTTGTATTTATCTTAAAACTTAATTTAGGAATTTAAAGGAATCTTTGTTGCCTAGAAGTTTGTTTCGCTGTTTCTTCTCCTGTCTGGCTAAGTTTGTAAATGGTTTATGATAGATAGGGTTAAGCTTTATCACACTTTTAAATTGTTTTTAATTACTTTTGAAGCTTGTATCAATTTAAATAACTAGTTTGTTTGTTTAAAATATATCTAATGAATATATCTAATAATTATTAATATGAATAAATACTAAAACAATTACAAACTACAATATAGGTAGGTAGTAGTACTGGAATACATTGCTCTCCTGCCATTTTCTTTATTTCACATACCTATGAACTTCAGTTAGAAACATCAGTTCTGTTACTCATTACTAACTTGGTACCTACCTATTTGTGGCCATTTGGTCGTGTCATAAACTGTTTTAATTTTGAAACACATTGGGGAGATAAATTTAAATGAGGAACGTTTGAAATAAGTTAAACGCTGGCCATAAAACCTCATCTAACGTTCCCCTCGCCCTACATCCAGTTAAACAATCAATACGCGGAGGGATTTACTCTTATTTGTGATACAGTCTGCTCTGGACACATCGCATTAATTTATTTAAACCCCAAAGTGTAAACATACTTGTAATACGGGTATGTAGGTATATTATGTAGAGACAGGAATAAATTATATAATCACTCATATTCAACACATAGATCGTAATGACTGTCTATCACACAAAAGTCTGTTTTTGTCGGCAATCGAACGATCGCTGGCCCACTGGCTGGCACAGTTACAAGTGCTCAATGAGTACGTAGGTAGTAGGTAGTAGGTACTAGGTTAAAAGTTCTACCTGGCGCTTCATCTGCGATCAAGTGCTTTATCAGCACTTTTGACACAATTTAAGCGGGCCATAATTCAGTCAGTCCCAATTTATCTATAAATACTAGCACAATTTTTATTTATTCGTTATTTTATTAACCGACTCGAATAGCAGGAGGTTGTCAATTCGACTGTTTGTTTGTTACCCGATTACTCGGCCAATGACGAACCGATGTTGGTAGGCTCCATATTAATTTTATCATAATCCGACTAGTGGTTTTTGAGTTATACCTACTTAATTATGCATTAATTTTCGTCTATGTTGATGATATCATTATTATATTATCTATAGTGTAGTACTATTTTTATTAATATGAGGAACTTATCTGTTTGCCTTCCTGCCAAAAATAGTGTTTCCTCAACCGGTAACATAGTTTTATCCTAAAATATATCGAGCCGAATCCTTTCAAGTTAACTGTAAAATAGGATACACGGCTATATTCGTTAACTATTTACAAATGTTTACACGAATTGGAACACTTACATCTGTGGTTTGTTTTTACTCGCTTTAAATAAGTACATATTGAGCGTAGGCCTTTTTAGGGCTCCGTAGCCAAAGGCAAAAAAAAACGGAAGCCTTATAGATTCGTCCTTTCTTTCTGTCTTTCAGTCCGTCCGTATGTCGTAGCCATTTTTCCAAATCTAAACTGTTGAAACTTGGTAAGTACATGTATTTTGTAAACAGCATTAAGATTTTCACACAAAAATAGATGTATAACAATAAATTTTGGAGGTTCCCAATAATTGGAACTGCAACTCACTTTTTTTTATCAAAGCCATAGGGTATGTTCGCCTATTCGCGTCCACCCCCCAGTTCGCGTCCATTTCGCGGACACCGTTTAAAAAACCCTTAAAAATAAGTGTACTAACAAATTAGGGAAATCAAAAGTCGTATCTGCCTATTATACAATATATTAGAAACATGCATACACAGACAAAATAACTGATCGCATAATTTCTCCTGTTTAAAAAAATAATTAATTTCACCTATATAAAAAAAGTTTTAGTAAAAAAATAGTGAACCGGCGCGCGTTACATGCGTATTTTTT
>NJDC01002120.1:125391-139234 GCA_002245475.1 Calephelis virginiensis | reverse complement strand
CAGTAAGATCAGAGAAAGAGTGGGATTAAAAAAGTGTTAGTACAATAATGAGTAAGAGCATGTTCCGTTGGTTCGTTCATGTTGTGAGAATGGCAGATGAAAGATTGCCAGTACAGACATATATTGCGAAAGTGGATAGATTTACTTAGTTACCCGGGATGACCTAAGTTGACTTTCCATGGTCAATTTTAACCCACTGCCAACTCTTGTCACCACAGTCTCCACGACCAGCTTTATTGTAGGAAAAAAGCAATTATTGTGAGGGAGCTAGTAACACTTGGTACTCGATATTCTCTGCCAACCCAGCAAGGGACTAGGCGTGAACATATATATTTTATACAGTAATAGTTAAAACCCAATATTTCTTTATAAAATCTCCCCTTAACGGACCACTTTGCGTCCACCAACTAATAAAGGGGTTATTAGTTGGTGGACGCAAAGTGGTCCATGGGTGGACGTGATCGGGATTTTGTGGACGCAAACAGGCGAAATCGCCTTATTTCGGTTATTTTATTTATTAAAAAATAGTCACTAGACATTTTGGCTAAAACTTAGCTTCATCCGAAAATAGACTATACTACGGCTGAGTTACAATATTAGTTAATTCAAAACTAGATCCAGAACATTTTTATATTTTACCTCAAACCTGCAAACTCCACTAACGACCAATGTTAATAATGTATCTCAATCTAATGGATTTCAAGCAATCTAAATAGCTGCGTATCCGCCGGCCTATCCTATACCTCATTCTCATATTTATCCTGTGCACAGAAATATTATTGGCAAGCGATAACATAAAAATGGATCAAAATATCAATCTTGGACAGCGAGTTTTGGATTAGGATTGATTATTAATATTGGCCGTAAGTGGACGCGATCAGGCGAAACGACCCTACGTGTGGGGTATCTATGGATAAGTCTTCAAAAATGATATTTGAGGTTCCCAATATTATTTTTTTCTGAACTGGTAGTCAAGACACACTTGTAAAATAGTGAAATATGCCCTGCAATCACTGTATACTGCAAGAACTTTTATTTACTGCTACGCAACCCTGCATGGGCGAGTCCGACTCGCACTTGGCCGCTTGTTTTAGTTGTAACTTCTTTATATAAACACTGAGCACACTTACACTTACAAAACGAAAACTAGATGATACGGTGGTCGAAGGGTTAAAATTGCTTTCCCATTTCTTTTTGCGTAAGTTGCTAACGATGTGTATTTCCTACCAATAGGAATATTGTCTTCTTTTTTGCGTTCTAAACAAAGTTCTACATAAAATGTTGAGCCACTGAGTTTCCGATGCAATCAGTGACAGGGGGATAGACGACTAAGATAAACGATAATAAGCATGTGACCTCCTAAATCTTTAACGATACTGGTATAAATATCTATTTATATTATGCCAACTGTATAAGCAGATTGAACTGCTCAGTCGGTTTAGTCCTTATGTCGGGGTGTGAAAGGATAAAATCATATTTATAAGGGGTTCAGATCACGTGTTGCCTGAACACTGGCCGGCAGTCAACACCACGTGTTCACTTCTCAGTTGGATTTATTGTGTTAGAATCAAATCAGATCAATTACGCCAACTCTAAAAGACTAGAAAATCGTAAATTTATTCAACGTGTAGAATAAAAATATATAATACTACCGTTAACCGCGGCTTAGCCCGCGATAAATTGAGATGTAAGCTATGCTGTCTTTTAACTTGGCTTAAATTGCACGCTATGTGTAAACTTGATTAAATTCGTTTAAATACCTAGTTTGGGAGTCCGTCACGGATAAACAACGTGAGCTATCTGGATCTAGTATTTATATATGTATATTATGATTTGTGATCATATTTACTAGATTTCCTTCTGTGTAAAAGCATATCGATATACGATTAAATAAAATCACACCGATAAAATTATTTGTCGAAAAAAGACCGATATTTTATGTTTTTCGTACATATTAGTTATTAAAATGCTTCCCATTTTAGTAATATCTTTTTGAACACTTTACGTAAGGGATCACCTAAAATCTTATCTACAGATGTTTTATCATCTTGCTATTAAATAAATAAAGTTTTCTGATTTGGTATTTACGCCGCGGCCGTTTGCAATTGCGCACGATCGCATTAATGGTGTCGTTTTCTTTCACAAGTAACAGTCCGTCTAAGCAAGCCAGAGCTGGATTAACTTTAAGACACTGTAGGCAACTGCCTAGGGGCCCAAGATCGACAGGGGCCCATTGCAGTCCGCAAAATAAAGTTTATGAATCGAAAGTCATATTTTTTTTTCAACTCATGAAACACTTTGTACACACAGAACCATCTAGTATCTAATATTATCATCATCAGCCGGAGGACGTTCACTGCTGTACATAGGCCTCCCCCAAAGAGCTTAGTCTGAGCGGAATTTTATCGGGGATGAATTTTTATTATTTTAAGTTTTTTATTAAGTTATAAATGTTGCCTATGGCTACGTTCGCGTGTTAAATTGATTTTGTTATAAAAAATATCGTCCGAGGTAAAAAGAAGTACATCTTGCCCACGACAAGCCTAAGACACGAACGTCCGCACTCAAAAGCGTCAATTAACATTTAATGTATCATAATTTTTCCCCCGTGTTTCATCCGTTGATTCGCATTCTGCCAGGCATTCGAAGCGATTTTGAAGTTCAAGCTGAAAGTTTTCAGGATTTTGGCAATGGACTGGGGTTTGACGGAGCGTAGGCTTCATCAGCCGTGATCATTTAAGCCTTGTGTTGATATTCAATGTGCCTCTTAACATCCGATGATCACTGCCGTTTTTCAGCTTATTGATCACTGAGACATCATTGAATATGCGGCGTCTGGGAGACAGAATGATGTCTATCTCGTTTTTTGTTGACCCATCCGGGCTAATCCAGGTCCATTTACGATGTGGCTTATTTCTGAAGAAGGAATTCATCATAAAGAGTCCTTGTCCAGAAATATAGCCAACCGTTGGCCCCTAGGATTACGCCTGCCAACACCAAATTGCCCCACTTTCAGCTCATCGCTCTCTCTCATACCCAGCTTTGCGTTGAAGTCGCCATTCACCACCGTATAGTGCGTTTTGGAGGTATGGATGGCCTTCGAGATGTCCTCGTACATCGCCTCCACCTCGTCGTCAAAGTGCGCCGAAGTCGGGACGTAAACCTGTGTGACCTTCAGCGAATACCGTTTTGTAATTCTGAGTATCGCACCCCCTGTTCTGCCGTTACCGAGATCTAATATTTAGTTTAGGACTAATATAATCCTAAATGGTCCGGTCCCGGAACGCAACTGGACCTTATTTACGTTGGAGCAATCCCCGACTCGTTGGGTGCGTTCTGTAAGCTTCCGTAGCGTGATAATCATTTGTAGCGTAATAATACGTGAAACCAAAACTTTCGAAATACGTTAATTACAATACGTGAGTTTTGCAACTGTAAGGTGAATTTAAAAAAGTTTTAGAGTGCTCCGTGTTTGAAGACTTCCGATTTTCACACACACCAAAAGTATTTGAAAAATTCAGAACGCAGCAAGTAGGCGGACAGTTCATATCGCTTTACGTTGAGAAATTAACAAACGTACTGAAATTACTTCATTTTGTCTTTTGTTTGTAGCGTTTGGTTAAATATATATTTTAAATTAGAAATAATTGAATCGCGTTTAATTTTTCATGTATACATAGGAAACACCTAAACTTAGGGCGGAATCAAACGTACTCGTACTGTACGCGTGGGCTGCGTATGTCTGAACCTGCACTTAGGACGTCATCCATGCCTATATCGGGAATTGTATTTAGGAAGGCAAAAAAATACATTACATGATTTCGTCAGTCAGAGTAGGTAAAGAAAAGGGGCCCGAAAATTGTATTGCCTTCAAGCCCATACAGGGTTAATCCGGCTCTGACGCAAGCCGCCTTTTTATCTTTCGACGCAAAAAGAGGGGTATTATAAGTTAGACGTGTCTGTCTGTCTGTGTGTTTGTCTGTGGCATCATAACTCGCGAACGAATGCAGTGATTTCAATATTTTTTTTGTATTAAAGGTAACTTTAATGTGCGAGTGTTCTTGGACTTGTTTGAAGAATATCGGTTGAGCCGTTTAAAAGTTGTGGGGGTTGAAAGTGGGGAGATTAACCGAATGTCTGCATTTTTTTTTTACTTTTTTAATGGGAAATTAATTAAAGTAGGTACTTGTGTCGAAGCTTTTTTAATTTTTAAATTATTTATTTATCCGAGATATCACTAACCTGTGGCCAATGACAGATCTGTGTCAACTAGCGTATCTCTTGCTGAGAAAAATTTTCCTTTTTTTTGTGTAAATAAATCTCTTTAAATTAAAATATCTATCTACTAAATATTTTGTTAAATAATCGTTTCCATGCCGAAACGCGGATCCGCGCAAATCAGTTATACGGCCGAGTCATACCAAAGGTTAATGCATAAGTTATTTATAAGTGAAACAATATTATTAAATAGATATTTAATTTAACGGTTAATGAAAAACGGAGATAGAGTTGAAAATGTTAGTTTAAAGTGACTTGGCCAAATAAACTAAAGAATGGAGCCGCTATTGTTTTTTCTCCTTACACAATGAACGACCAAAATAATAATGATGACGATGAACTACAAATAATATAATAAGGATTTACTTATCTTATGGCGAAAGAGTTCTTTAACGGCCAATATTAATAATCAATCCTAATCCAAAACTTGATGTCCAAGATTGATATTTTGATCCATTTTTATGTTATCGCTTGCCAATAACATATCTGTGGACAGGATAAATATGGCAATTAGGTATAGGATAGGCCGGCGGATACGCAGCTATCTAGATTGTTTGAAATCCATCTTTATAGAAATATTATTAACATTGGCCGTAAATAGATTAATAACCTATTTTTTTACTTATTTGCAAAAAAACAAATTACCAGTTTCGCCTTAGTTTCACGAATTCATTGATTATATTTGTAACTCGATTAAAACTTATGTCGTGAAAGCAATCTGTTACATACTGTTTTAAGTTATGAATATGCCTGAAATTTTGGTGTCTGTTCATGAGTCATGAACACATATAAAATAAATGAATTCCTATTTTTCTTTGTTAAACGGATGGACCTATTTTGCTAACTATTTTTTATTTATTTATTTATTTAACACTCTATTGCACACAAAAACTAAAATACACAAAATACACGAGAAGTTAAAAATGCACAAAAGGCGAGCTAAAAGGCACTATGTTTTTGTTATATTATTTATCGTCAGGAGATAGTTCGTATAAAAAATATGTGTTAAGCTTCAGTTTCTCTGACATTGTACTATATCCCGCAAACGTACAATAGAGATTGTTTTACTAATACAAATTCAAATGTTATTTTATTGTAAATCCAAAGATGCTCTTTTGCTGTGCGGCTTATACATCTGAATTTCTATACAACAAATTGATTTTATGACAATGTTTTTCTTGTATACCCTAGATTTTCTTAGCCTTATAGTATTTTACGTCGAAGGAAAACAGTAAAAAGATATTTGTGTTATCTTGGCGCGTTTGACAGTTTGTGCGCTGGACCTGGGAGTGCTATTTATCATTTATGCGCGGTGTTTGTCGTCCGCGGTCGGCATCTGTTTATGAAGAAACATTTTCATATAATTTTAAAAATGCAAAATATTTCTTACGCAGTCCAAACCGTCGTGCGCCGACGAGGACTAGTAACCGGTATTCAACTTACTTTTAGAGAAAAATTATTATAGTGTCAAAGATTTTCTTGCAGATAAGAATAAATAATAAAGTATTTCTAATAAGAATAATTTAATTGCAGAATATTGGGTGCGCAGGAGTTTGTTTCGCCATTTCTTCTCCTGTCTGGCTAGGTTTGGAAACGGTGGTAGTTTACGGTAGATAGGGATAAATTATTTTATATTCTAAACATTGTTTGTCAATCAATACTATAAACAGTTTTTAAATATTAAAATATTTGCACACCATAACTTGATAGAATATGAAGAAACGCCTAAATAATTTTGTAACGTCTTTGTAACATTCAAATTCCGCAAATAAATATTTTTTCTTTTTTCTAACTACTATGTACAAATAATGTCAAGTTGCTTGAATTTTTCTATTAATCTGTTGGCGTCGTTACACTTTGTTTTAAATTAAAATAAATATAATCTAATGTAAACTTATAAGTTAACTTTTCTAAATGAATTACAATAAGGAGCTAAGACTACGAGTGATATTTTTAAACTACCCTCATCTCCACATCTGCACAATCTATTAAAGATTTAAAAATTTAAAAAACTCTGTGAACAGCTATTTTCGATATTTTTGGTTTTTGTGACAGGAATAAGTGGAAATTTCATATACTGGAACTGGATTGTGTGAACCAGAAGGTACGCACCGATAGTATAATGGTATGGCATGTTCTGTGTCACAAACGAATAGTTTTTGTTGTACGTATTTGAGTTTCAAATGTATTCTAATTTAAATACAGTGTTATTTTGGTTGATTGAACGATAAATTTCGTTAAATAAAAAAAAATATTCGATGTTTTAACGAGTTTTTGTGTGTTTTCTGAAAGGAAACGTTGGTGTTGCTTAAACTTGAAAGCGGTTTATTTTTTTTCATACGTATTTCAATTTTTGACAAATAGATAAGTACGACGAATGCTACAATATATTATGAAGCACCCTCCTTATAAATTAAAGCCGATCAGCTTCTCTTATTTCTACAATTAAGCTAGTTTCTGCTTCTTATCTTTTATATTTTATAAGATAATTGGTACTGATTCATGATTTGAAAGAGATTATATGAAAATGGTTATGCTAAATGGTTGCGCGATTCTAAACTTCACATTTCTTAACAATTAACTGCAAATTATTTTAAGTGTTGGTGTTACAGTACCTGCTTTAAAAAAAACTACTTTAAAGATCTCGCTCAAAGTTCAAAAAGATTTTCTGTGTAAGTTTACATGTTACATCATATTATGTATTTTTAAATTTTATCGTTCTCTTATTTTAAAAGTTATACGTGTCTTAAATTTTACTACTTTGGAAGTGCCTCTCGCTCAAACTATTTTGTTTAGAAAAAAAATGATAGAATCTCCATATCATTTTTGAGTTTTAGTTCTAAGTATGGGGAACTCCCAAAATTTATTGCTATTTTTCTGTTTTTGTGTAAAAATCTTTATGCGGTTCACAGAATACATCTTCTTACCAAGTTCCAACAGCATTGCTATCGTATTTTCGAAAAAATTGGCTGTGACATACGGACGGACAGACAGATAGACATTAGGTCTACGAAAACCTAAAAATGAATCCTTTTTTCCCTTGATTTTATCGCATCGCGCGTGAACTGTTAGACCAATGTTGCTGATTCTTTTTTGTTGTGTTATCTGAATATTGTAAGGTTTATTTTAATTCAGTATTCATAGTTAAGACAGGACACCGTGAGGCAGGTTAGTTTGTATCTACCTAAATAAAATAACTTAAATGTTATATTATATGCATAGCTTGCGTACTGTGTATTATAGATTACATACATACATATCTTCACGCCAAGTCCCTTACGGGGTAGGCAGTGAGTATCGAGTGCCAGACCTCACGATCCTGACAAAACTGTCTTGCTTCCTTCACATTCATAACCCTTTTCATACAAACACGCCGGTTTCGGAGACTCTTGACACCACCCTCGGATAATATACGATTGATCTGATCGTGAAATGTCAGCCTTGTATTATAGATTCGTGGTCTAAAATGTAGTAAAATGCTTTTACTTTACCCATTCTTTCTTTTCTTGCTCGGTTGTTTTTAGTATATAAGTTTGAAAGTGTATAAATTTATAAATACTTGGGTATGTTTCGTTCTCACGTCGAAACTGCTAGACGGAGTTTAATGAGTTGTAATATTCAAGGATGAGCTTTTATATCTCAGCTTTAATACTCTAACGAAATGTCGTCAACTAGTAATAATACTTACTTACCGAAATAAATTTATTAGCCACCTAAATGCAGAAATGCAAATGTTTATTATCATAACACAAATGGCTGTCTCGCTCAGGAATTGAACTTGAAATCTTCAGGGGGGGCCTGAAGATCATCGAATTTGCGCTAACCATAACAGCAAAGAGGACTGTTTATTCAAATCTAAATTATATGTTTTATATGATGTCTTGACGTCAACGGCTTTTATTATGGGTGTTAGTCAACATTTCTAATATATAGAAATACCTAAATACATACACATATACATTTTATAAACACCCAGACCCGGAAATACAGACATCTAAATCCGGCGGAAATCGACCCGGAGACTCACGGATGGTCGGAAGTTAGGCGTTTACTCCTATCCCTCGACCAACGAAGATGTAACAATGGGAGTTTCTAAAGACAAGAAAGCATGGCACGCTATGCCTCACTTCCAGTTTTGTAGCATACACATCCATAATACTTTCAATTTTTTGTTTTGGAAACAAATAGTTAATTTTGGAATGAGTAAAACGAAGTAGATATTTGTTTAGACGTTTGTTTACTTTGCACATTAGGTAATACGCGATTTTGTAGACGGAAAACATCTGTGCCCTTTAAAATTTACATATTACACTGCACCAATTTATTATTTAGAACCTTATCGTATTTATAAGGAAATGGATGAATTGTTCTTCTTTATGCTCGTCACAGTTAATAAATTTAAATTAATACTTGGAAATTACAGCACATTTTATAGAAGAGAAAAGATTATTTTTATGTGCATTATTTTCCAAGTATTTATTTGTATCGTTAAAAATTGTTAAACGAAGTTCAATTCCCATCAGTTTATTTTAAAAACATTCTAGTATTTAGGCCATTTTGTATCACAGTAGAAAATTTCAAAAACAATCTGTATTAAGATTTCTAAACAAAGCTAAAGGGCAGTAGCCATTATTAAAAGGTTTACCAGCTGCCGTCCTTGGCTTCGCTCGATAACAAAAAACTATATTTACAAAATGTTTGTCATACATTGCCCGTGTATAAAATACAACTTTCAACTATAACCAAAGGAGTTGCCATTTTCTCTGACACGAAGTTGTAGACGAGAACAAAAAAATTAATGCATAAAAATCATTATTATTATTAGCTACTGGAAAGTTCCCCTTTCACATTCTTACTAACGACCCAAAACCCGAAATGTTTAGAATTTTAGTGTTTCTTATTGAGAACAATTTTGCTTAGGAAATAGTTTCGGTGCTCAGTTCTGTTCCGATTTTAACTTCTGTAGAATAGGTTAAATGTAATGGTCAAATGTTAAGGTCTTTTTTTTTCTTCAAGTTTCTGAAGTTTCAGCTATACACCATGAAAGTAATTTTGTACCAAAAACTAAATGTTAATTTTTGAAAAGTTGATACGGGTATTATGTTTATTTAAATATTACCCGAATATTACTTAAATGTACTTCTTAGAGCCCAGGCCCCTTGAAAAAGCGAAACTACTTCTTTGATTTATTTAGAAAATTTTAAAATATTTTTTATTAAAGCCGTTCCTTTTTTTGGGCAGTTTGTTAAGCCGTATGCTATATGTTTCTGGGTAAACAAACAACGATAGTACCAAATATCAAAGACAGGAATTCTAAAAATATTTATACTGTGTTGTGCTATCCAGTTTTAGTTATCTCGACATATATTTTTTAAATATTTGCAATGTATTCACTCATAAGTGTACATATAGTTAGTTTAGGTGTTTACACGTGGACTTTAATGTATTTTAAGCTTGAAAAAAAAGTTAATAATTAATTAGTATCAGTGTTCAAAAATCTAGAAAGAAAAATAATATGAATATAATGAGAGGACCCTAAAAACTGTTTTGGTGATCAACATGTGAACTGTGTGCAATATGGTGATTCTGAGGAGATTTATGGTACTTTCTTTTTTTTATTCTATTGTAATGTACTTGCCCCCTTTTTTAAGACCGTAGGGTCGCGGGTGTGCGAAATTGTTTTTTTTTCTACCGGCTAAGGACTGGAACTATGCCAAGTGGTCCTGTCCTATGTGCTATGAAAAAAAACTAAGCGTCTTTAAAGATCGTTTAGGCACCTTCTGGCTCAGTACACTTCCACCTTCGATCCATTTTTTACTTTGCATCTGGTGGTTTTTGACTGATGTTTATTGTACCAAGCTATGAGTTAAACAAATTTTAACATACAAACATTCATGGTGGTAATTCTGCTAAGCACTAACTAAACTGATTTCGGCGTTTGCTATCGTTTGCAAATGAAACAAAAACAAAATAAATTGAACATTTTAAACATATCAAATTAAATTCGTGACGTTTTCTGTGAAATATGTTAAACGTTTGTAGAAATGTCTCGTACAAATTAATCTGACAGAACTAAACATGCTTTGTTTCTTTCTATTACTTTCATTGAAAGAAGATACCGATAACTTAAAATTAGGTTAGTAAGTGCGCTGCAGAAGTACCTACCACTTTTATCATTGAATGAAATAAAATGGTTATGAGAATATTTGCATTACTAGATAGGAAAATTTTATGACGACTGTTCCAATTTTTTTGGTATACTTTCTCTTGACAAGCAAGTAAACTAACGATGAAACTCCTATTGGTAAATAATACAAGGAGTGTGCCTAAACGCTTAAGATTTTAAAGATGCTTTTGCTATTTGAGCCTCGGCTATTAAGTCTCCTGCGTAATTAAGTCTACTTTCTTTCCAAATGTAACACTATAGAAGCAAGCACTGACGATATGCAGATATACAAGGAAAAATTACGGCAGTAGTACCAATTTGAGCCGCTTCTTATTAAGAAGTACAAACAATACATAATACTTTATATTAATCATGTTTGACCAAAAATAAAATAACGTTTGTAAAAGGGGAAGATTTGTTTTCTTGTGATCGTTTTTAGTTATTGAATAAGTTTAAAAAAAAATCTACAATAATCTCCATATCCAGGGCCGGATTTAGGGGTCTTAAGGCCTCGGGCACCAAAAAATTAGTTTAGTTTTTTTTATTTAATTTTAATTTCATAACAATGTAATGGTGTTTGCACAGAGTACCGTAGGTAAACCGTATACCGTAGGCAAAGGTAAATAGTCGGAATTTGAAAGATTTTTCTACCAAGTATTAAGTGTGAGACCCTTGTTTGCACTCCCCTATATCCTAAATCTGGTAGAAATAGTGTTACGTGATGCAGCAGGAAAGCGCCTTAAGCTATGGTACTCGGATTACAATATGTATATAGAACGTTCGCCAAATTGATGTTGAACGTGCGTTTTGTTTTGTTTACAGTGTGTACGCGAGGAGGCGGGCGGCGAAACGGACAAATGGCGACAGAGACGCAATAACAGCTTTGATCAGAACAGACAGCTGGAGGAAGTGACTAAAGAAAGGTACGTTTATTTCTATCACAGTTTAGTGAGCACGTACTCGGTACTGGACTGGACTCGGTGCTCCACAGCACGCGGCACGCCCGCCGCCTTGGACTCGTCCATTGTTATTGTTGAGCTTCTGATTTTAATTATGTTACGTGGAACTTATTTCTCTTGTTATGGAAAAGCTGCTTTTTTATGAGATTGGTAGGACAACTAACAATCAGATTTCCCGGTAGTTAGAATACACGTCGTCTCTACACATAGTAAGTGGCAGTAGTGTGCTGTCAAGCTAAGGACAGATTTTTAAGCCTCTGGTGAGAGAAACTTTATTGACACTACATAATGGAACCCGATAACTCACGAAACAGTTGAGTATTCTTAACAGTTATACATTTAACTATTCACAAACGAGCCCGGCATCAATGGAATTTGTTACTTTTGTGTTGGTTGGGATGGTAGACCGGTAGTTTGTAAAGGAAGCTGAAAACTGAAATTAGTATTTTTTAACGTCGAAAATCTAATCAAATAAAAAAATGTGAAGAAAAAAATATGTGTTAAATGTACTAGCCCCTGCTGCTAATGTTGATTTTGTACTTTACTACTAAATTGATGTTTTCTTTTCTAGTATGACTAGAACAAGATATAATTTAATGTTTTTTTTTTCATGGTAAAGTAAATTCGATAATTCGTTAAGGCGCTAGCCTCATCCTGTTCGATTTTTACAGAGACGGATTGAAGCGTGTGGCGCTGACGCTGCAGAGGGCGGTGGGGCAGCTCGTGGCGTACTGCGCCAGCGCCGAGGACGAGCTCAACCGCACCGTGCTCGCTCAGCTGCTGGCTCGCCTCTCCGACCACGACAGGTAACCGCACTGTGCACTTCGTTCACTTGCCACTCGAAACTCTCTACAAGATGGGCTTGTCCATTTGACGTGAGGATATTTTGTGTATCTAATATAAGCTGTACGATCGAATGTTTCACTGCATCCCGGATTTTAAGTTATTTGGTCAATTCATTCTGGTTGATGTGTCTGTAATTTCTAAACTACAAAAATTTGGGCCTTTTTAAAAAAAAACTACTGGAAAATCTGGTTAAGCATATGCTATGAATAAAAAACGAATAAATTAAATCTCTCCCCACGGGAATTCCTCTAGTGAGCTGAATAAAAAGTGTACTTGCAGAATTCACTCTTCTGCAGATTTATTAAGCGAATAACTATAGATTTTGTGATGATATTGCGTTAGTATATGCTTTCGATGGCTAAATTTTACCATTGAAACACAAATAGTTCAAATGCAGTGAAACTGCCAAAGACCAACTTCGACGGAGTTTTTGATAAAGTCGATTAACCGTAAGTCTTCTGTAACATTTTACTGACTCCCTAACACGAAATTCCATTAGCGTTGCAAAATTTAAGGCAAACAGTGTTTGATGTTTTTGTCCATTAGGAAATTCACAATACGCACTCCAAATATGATATAATTAAAAATATCTATGAAATACCTTAAATAACAGACGCAACTCAAACTCCGCGCGAAAATGGAAATTGGTACAACTGGTGCCAATATAACAAGAACAAGAGATAAACAAAACTGAATTTGGAACTATGACCAAATAAACCATTCCCGATACTTTTTCGACCGATTGTAGATAAAAATGTAGGCGTCAAACACAACTTGATTCTTTTATAAATCGGTTAAAAATATTAATGAGGTCCTTATTCAAGACCGCTACTAGAACTTAAACGATTATAAAGTACTGTCACCAACAGAAAAATGTCAATTAAAAAATAACACATTTTTACTTAAGATGCATTTTTAACCTGAGACTGGAATCAAGAATAAATATTACTACCATATTCGCCGCTCGCCGCATTAGCTATACAGCGCTGTAGGAAAAGATCAGTCTGTGGCACATATCATGGTATGATCATAAAACTATCTATGTGATACTGCCGTCTTAAAAAAAACTTTGAAATAATTAATTAATGATAGAGTAATTGTGGGTTGCATATGTGAATCACTTGAAAGGGCCGCGGCGCGTTAATGTGTCTGTGAAGAGCGGCAAAGTTCTCGTACAGCTAAATCCAAGTTGCACTGGCTGCTGGCAGTCTGCCAACCGAGATTGGCCGTCGTGTCCAGGCTGCCTTAGTTACTGATACTTAGAATCTTACTGTACTGGTATTTATTCGTTAATATGCGATGCCTTATGCTATATGCTGTAATTGTCCCTTTTTTATAATTACCTAGCGGCCCGTTCCGGCTTCGCATGGCTATGAAATATACATTATACATATAAAATCAGAAAATACACTCTTCAATCACTTTATCTATTAAAAAAAGGTGTGTGTGATTCACACACACGATAGAAGTGAAACTCTCTCTGTCTCTCTCCTAATCTCTATAAATCTCTACCAATATCTATCATTGTCTATGAATCTCTATCAATGTATATCATCAATCTATCTCTCTCTCCTAATCTCTATCAATCTCTATC
>NJDC01002120.1:108668-120190 GCA_002245475.1 Calephelis virginiensis | reverse complement strand
GGGGGGCGGCCCGCGCTCGCCGAGGGACCTGACGTCCGAGCTCGACGCGCTCGCCCATGAACGGGACGACCTGTTGCAGCAGGTGAGGGGCATTTATCTTTTTCTACACCCTTATAATATTCTATGCTGCTAGGAATTCGTCTTTTCGCGCCGATTTATACTGCTGAAATAACTCAGGTGTCATGATGTTATATTCATGTAAAATGTAGACGAATTCGAGTACCACTTATTTGGTCTTAGTAATAGCACTCTCCCCTACACCTTACCTTGACTGTTCTTCGGTAATACTGTATGTTATTTATTGGTAAATCGTCGGACGTATTTTACACGCAATACCTAACTGTCCCAGTAGATTATTCCATTATTAATGCTGTTTCAAATTGTCATTTTTTGAATATGACGACATCGTATTATAGGAATGTAACGACTTTTTGAGTTATTTAGGTTCCAAAATATTATCCTAGAATGAGTTTCGGAATTCGAAAGAGTCAGCGGTTTACTTTTTTCTGGCCCGAGCAAATACCTAGTGTGTATGTTTGCTATTTTGTATTCAGGTTTTAAGAAGAAGGTTGATTTCTAAATTTACTAAAATTTATTAGCAAGAGGTTTATAATAGAAAAAAATACGCCTTTTTTAAAATGTCAATTACGTCGTGTATCATGTATGTTTATTTTAAAAGCACACGCCTTACACTAATAAAAACGTAACATCGGTTGAATGCATATTTTTTAAACACTGCTTAAAATTGTATTCTTAAGTAATAACACGCTGACACGTCACCTAAGTGTAGCATATTGGCTTGATATAAATGTGTTGGTTAGTGTAGTGCAGTAGTTGGAGTTTAGTTTAGCGTAAATTTGGGCGGAAGGGGGTCTCATAAAACGTTACGATGTGTTACAGGGCAAGAGGGGCCTTTCTTATAACACTTAACGTAACATTGTTATTTTTTAAATAGAATTATAACTCCTAAATTGGCAACCCTTTTCGTTTATGTTTTACGGGGAACCTCTCGATTTTATAGTCTGGTAGTCATTTTTAATTTGTTCTTGCTTTCGGTGAACGTTTCGTTGTCAGTATTCGTTCGACTTATACGTCGGCGTCAACGTGAAACCTAACAGTTTCGGTAAGGAAGCGACTGTTGGGTACAGGGGACCGACATACATATTCATAAGGAGAGGGAAACACACATGTTCCACATCGAACACCCGTTCTTATAATTTCGAATCACTTTTATCAATACCGTCATTCAAATCCTTAATGATGACTGAATTGAACATCATGAAGCCAGTGATCATCATCTTTGTAGATGGTGGGTCGGACGAAAACCCGCGTTAAGGATAAAAACTATAGTATAACTTTTTGCGACTTGAGGGTAAAAATGGTCACTTGAGTGTTACGTAACGTTTAGGGGGGTACAGAAAAACGTTACGGCGCGTTACAAAGGGAGGAGGGGAAGTCAAAAAATCTTCAAGTATTGCGTTACGTAATACTTGAACGCTGCGTTATTTAACTGGCGTCTTAATTTATTTGATGTTAAGGCGGCACATCTTTAAAATATATTTTTATTCGTATTAACTCAATTGTATTTACAAAGTATATGTATCATAATATTGTAAGTAGTAATGAAAGTAGAATATAAATATTAATAACACTGACGCACTGTTTTTCCACAATACGCACGCATTCAGCTTAAGTGGACGACAGATTCTCCTGTACACAAAATGTGCTGCGAAAAGGTAATACAAGCTTCTGGCTAGCAATTAGTGTCTAACATTATAATATGTTTTATATTTTATAAATACTTTTCTTAATATTATATAAAACGTAACCATATATTTACACTCAAATAGGAACATTGGATAAATATTTGATTTTGTTTTTTGTATTACAAAGATGTAATGTGTATTATGGTAATGCTGTAGTTGGAGGCGGCGAACCGACAGTTGCGGTCGACACGTCAGTTCGTGGAGGAGCAGGCGAGCGAGCGCGAAGCCGAACGCGACGAGTTCGCCGCTCGCCTGCTCGAGCTGCGGGAGGACAACGCCAGGCTCACCACCAAGCTCGCCACCACCGCTACAGTCATTGCCGAGGTACGCAAGCACCCTCGCACACTCGTACGCGCGCACGCACGCATGCACGCACATGCATCTATGATTGCATCATACCATATATGTGTTTTATGCAATTAAACTTATTTTAAGCGCTTATTCAAACATAACTTGGTTAACATATCAAGCATTCACAAATAAGCTCCGATTCTTTAATGTATTTGCCCCGATAGTAAATATCCTTTTGTTCCCTATACGATCGAATACCTAAGGTGGCGGCGACGAATTAAATACTTTTAAAATGTTAATGTTTTTATTTCATGTACGTCTTACAAACTGTAGCATATGTAATAGTATCCGAGAAATATAACACAGTTATGTCGCCAACCATCGCAAGCGACTGTTCGAAAATAAATTGTATCTTAAAATTAGTTTAGCGTCGCCGGCTCCTGACACGTCTTACCGATGTTACTCCTAAGTAGTCCCCACTACACGCCTGAAATGCCGACTCTAGTCTGACCGGTGGCCGTGCTAGTGTATGTATGTGTCCTAACAGCTTGTATGTGTACACTCTAGGTGATGCGATTGTACTAAATATATTTTCTAACAACACTGTTCATAAAATATTTAATCGGACGAATACACCCGCATACTCTGAGATAAGTTATATTATTTTGAAAGAAAAAAAGAAAGAAAATTATTTATTTGCGTATGTTTAAATGAGATGTTACAAAAATATTTAAGTATATCACCATATTATACCATATTTTGTTGTGCAAATATTTTATTTATAAAAAAAAGTTATTTAATTACATATGCTTTTACTTTTAAGCCAATTATTTTTTTTATATTTATAACTAGTTTAATTATTTATTAATGTTAATGTAATGTGTGTAATGTTAATTACTGTCTGGCTAGGTTTCCAAACCTAGCCAGACAGGAGACGAAACGGCGAAACAAACTCCTCGGCAACATCACTTTCATTATATTTGCTCAATAATTATTAATTATTTTACTATAAATTCTTATCTACTACTTTTGCGTTTGTCATCGATCTCATTATTGAACTTAAGTTTTTATTCTTAATAAATGATTTTTAAGTTTTTTTTTTTAATGTAACCATTCTGCCACTTTATTTAAAGGTACAGTTGTTTCTTTAACTAAATCACTTCTGTTTTTACACGTGATGATAAGTTTAGTATTATCGGCAAATAAGACACAATCATGGTTAATAGCATCAGGCAGATCATTTATGTAAATTAAAAAAGTAATGGGCCTAAAACGCTACCTTGTGGTACACCGCAGTCATTAAAAAGATAATTTGAAGTGTAGACCTTTTTGCGGTTACCATTTAGTCTAGATATTTCAACACACTGTTTTCTATTTTCTAAATAGCTTCTAAACCAATCTAACAATTTTCCTCTAATGCCATACCTCTCAAGTTTTGTTAACAAAATTTCGTGTGATACAAAATCAAATGCTTTACTCATGTCTAAAAATACAGAAAGTGGATACTTCTTACTATTAAGACATTCAGTTACTTTCTTAACTACGTCAAAACATGCAAATACTGTAGATCTGCCTTTTCTTAATCCAAACTGATTAAATAGCTGTATAATTTGTCATACATTATTTTTTCAAAAATCTTAGAAATTATCTTGTTGCATTGCTAGAATGTCACAATCTAACATTGTATCTGATTGACTGATTTTTAATTATTTCTTAAAGTCGATTACTTAAAACCGATTGAAAGCCTTTATTTTGCAAAAAAAAATGCCTTCTACAAAACAACATTTTAAGATCTGAACTGTTTACATTCATTCAATTTGTCATTCAAATGCATTCATCATTGCCCATGTCTATAAATTTTATAGACAATCTAAAGTTCTATGTGTCAAGTTCATATTTGTTGCTTATTTGTGCAAATAGATTTCATTTTCTAATATTTTTTGGCAAATTTTATGTGTTGAATTGATGAATTCGAAACAGATTTCAGTGTTAAACATACCGTAACTAAGTTTTGAAGATGTAAAACCAATAACATTTAGTTCAGTGTGTGAGATTAATGTGAAACTTTGAGTTTTTTCTATCAAGTGGTGTTTGTTTACCAAGTTGGACTCCTAAGGAAAAACAGACTTTAGAACTGAGCTGATTTTTTGTACATGACTTAGTCTGATTTATAAAGAACTCATTAAAATGATTACAAATTGCTTGAGAATCAGTATATACTAAGTCGTTAATTTTAATTTGTTCAATCTCGTGTTTAGACATTTTATTTTGAAATGAGATTTTAATTAGATCCTATGAAGCTTTGCATTTATTGGAAGATTGTTCAATATATTTCAATGATCATTTTGATAATACCTTTTTATAACGTATATAATTTATTTTATTCCCTTTTTGTTATATAGGAAATAACGATATTTTAAATATAATTGCCGTTTTACTTTACAGCACTTTAAGAGACCCTTAGAAAGCCATTTATTTTTTGTTGGTTTATTTAAAACTCTAATTTGAATTTTGGGGAAAAAATCATAAAATAAAGTCAAGGTATTATGGAATTCATTAAAGGTATCTTCACAATAATTATCAATAGTAAAAATTTCACTAAATCTTGAAGATGACGTGCATTCATAAAATTTGTTATATTTATCGCCTCTGTGGTCTAGCGGTTCAGTTGTTGGACTTGACTGCATGAGGTCCCGGGTTCGAATCCCGGGTCGGGCAACAAGAAGATTGGATTTTTCCAATTTTCTAATAAAAAAAATGTTGCTCGGGATAGGACATGTGCCCGGTTGGCGATAGGCTTGCCCCTATCACATTATGGGACTTAGTATCTTCGGCTAGTCGTGGGTACCCTGGTTGTGCCTCTGCCTACCTCTTAGGGGATATGGGCGTGAAGATACTTTTACTTTTGTTAATATTTTCTTGGCCAAAGAGATGCTTTGTTTCAAACCAAAAAGTATGCCTCGGTTTACAAAGTGACACTGGTTTAATGTCTACTTGTATACTTTGTGCAGTTTCATGGTCAGATAAACCAAGAATGTGAGTATCCGTATAAACATGATCTAAATTGCTAGCAATTACATCTAAACATGCATCTTTTCTAGTAGGTTTTAAGATAAAGTGATAAAAATTATTATTTTTTAAAATGCTTATTCATTTTTTGTAAGTATTGGTAGGTTGTAAAAAGTCTATGTTCCAATCTCCACATAAAACAAATTTCTTTTGAGAATTTTTTAATGTATTTCCTAGTAATAATTCTAATTTATTAAGAAAAACATCTACATTTGAATTAGGAGTACGATAAATACATATTACTATTAAATTATAGTTTATTATCTTAATTGCACAGCATTCAAAAGAATATGGTATGTGTATTTGTAAAACAAAAGTTTGCAAAATGTTTTTGTATTATGTGAACTAAGTATTATTATTTTTGTATTACCTGTTATACTTTATTTACAATTTGAATACTTAACCCGTAATTAGGATACATTTTGACACAGACATTGGCCATTTGGGATAAACTTTTTAACAAGTTTTAACAGTTTAAGTTTTTCACAGTTTATTTTGAACAAATTGAAAAGCTTAAAATGAAAAACCTTCTTCCTTAGCCTTATTAACTCAGTTGTAACTGTTACTGCTAATTAATGCAATGCTCACAAATAATATTTGATATCTATGTTTTAAATTGTCCATACCTTTCGATTCTTTTAGGATGTTCTAATTTTAGCAGCCTAGGATTTTTTATGAAGTTGTGAAAAAATGGCATTAATTGTTATACAAAACTAATTATACAAAACTGCTAAATGTTCACAAATTTAATACATACATAATTAATGTTACTGCAATTATCATACCACTCCATATACAGGTAATAGTGATAAATGGAAATGCAAAAACAATAAACTAGTAAACAAAATATTAAATCACTGTTAATAAAAATTTTCTTCGGCTAGTCGTGGGTGCCCTGGTTGTGCCTCTGCTTACTCTTTCGGGGATTGGGCGTGAAGATACTTTAAAAATTTTGCATACAAGAAGATTTAATCACACAGTATACAATCACTTAGGTACACGTTTAGGCACTTAGGTATTTTCAAGTTTCAGGTTAGTCTATTTTTAGGTTGCGATAAACGAGCAATCAAACAAATGTCATATTAATGTACATGATTTAAATCCTGATTTAGTTAGTTTACAAAAATAATAGAAGCGGGTAATGTTATGGCATCGATTAAAGCAAAAGACAAATACACTTCAGGCATTTTAAGAAGATCGCGCAAACAAATAACAATATAACTACATCTTCAAATTTATATCGTGTCACTACTGGAACACTTAACGCTGTTGTGCTCGTAGGTACCACTCCGCAGATGTGTTTAGGTTGCCTAAATTAATTTGCTAAGGAGTAGTTACTAAAAAAATTTAATAACTGTTTGTACGGTTGATTTCGAGCTGGGTTCGGCGAGTTATTGGGATAATTCATATCTTTGCCTACTAATTTTTTATACATTTATTTTCCTTATATTTTTCGCATGGATCATGTTCTCTTACGTATGTTTTGATACGAAGTACTACTCTGTCAAGAAAGTACCGGAAAAAGATCAATAACACACAAACTGGTTGTTATTTATCAAAATTTATTTTGTTGCCTTCAAAGTATACTCCTTCAGAAAAGGTACACTTACGCCAACGAATATTCCAATCATCAAAACATTTTTTATACGCTGTTTCCGGAATGAGTTCAGTTTTCGTCGTGAATTCTCTTTTATGTCTTTTACCGATTGTTCGATGTTATTTGTTAAATGATTGGTCAAAAAATCGGTAACAATGATGGCCTTGTCCGAAGGCGCATTGTCGTGGCGCAAAATTCAAGAATTTTCTTTCTACAAATTTGACTTTTTTTTGTCGAATTTGCTCTCTTATACGACACATCATGCTTAAATAATATTCGTTATAAACTGTTCGACTCTCCGGCAAGAATTCCGAGTGCAAAACACCACGAGGAAATGAAAATCACCTTTGACTTTAGAACGAGTTTGGTGTGGATTTTTTTGCGATTGAGTTTTTGGAGCAAAATTCAGGACTTTTAGGACTAGCAGAGTAGCAACATGTTTTATATCCAAACGATTAGTTAAAATGAAACGGATCGACTCGTGAGATACAGAAACTTCGGCGGCTATATCTCTCAAAGTTGAATTAGGTTTTCAGTCGCTGTTTCCTTCAGTTTCGTCTCATCTTGACCGCTTTTGAACGCTTTGTACCACAACTTTGTGATAATGTCGATTCATCGTAAGCCTTCTGCAACATTTACGTCGGCTCCGAACACAAAGTTCTATTGGCGATGCAAAATTTAAGTTGGATGTTTTGGTCCGTTATGAAATTGGTAATACACATTAAATATGATATAACGAAAAACAGCACTGTATTTAACAAATGCAACTCAAACTCCGCGCCAAAATGGAAAACGGTTTTACCAATCTAACATCAAAAAAACTTTGAATTTGGAACCATAAACAATAATTCATTCCCGATACTTTTTTGATTGAATGTATATTTTATGTTTTATAAAGTGGATATAAGCAATCAGTCCAACTATATGTTTTTGGGAGTTTCTTATACACTTTCAATTAATATATGGTATTAATATTTATTAATATATGCCCAAATTATTGATAACGATGTAGTTAATCTATGCGAGCAGCGACGGTTACCGTAGTGTGGTGTGCACAGATCCGACGCATGCGCATGCGCAGCCCGCCGTGCGATCGTGGCCGCGCCGCGGTAAGTTGCACTCGCTTGTGGTTGCATGCACATACAGAATGTAGATGTAGTTTAGATATCCATATTTTGTACGCTTTTGAATAGCACAACTAGGTAGACTACTTATTTGGATCTAAAATTATTCATTTTATTATTAATCATTGATGCAATCATATTTTAAATAGCGTCGGTTTGAAGTAAGTTGGTTTGGCGTGGAGGTAAGTGGCGTCGGGTTGGTCGGTATATGTTTTTAGTACAGGTAAAATATCTTTACCAGCATCATAGATAGATTCTATATTTTCCGTACAAAAGCGTAACTTAATGGTAGATTAAATGTTAATTGATATCTCTAAGCGAAATCTCACCTGAGATTTTCCGAATGTAAGTTTTATTTTTATTTAATTAGATTTATTTAAAATTCTTACACTCCATCCTAGAATCATAGTAAACTATTAGAATCTTATATCTTTTATTATTATATACAATTTGATACTATTCAAGTAAGAAATTATTTAATACTCTTTCTGCAGTTTCCATCTGTTTCTCACCAAAAAAATACTTGAAATTTTGCTTAAACCTCGGAGCCCAAAGTAACGTTAAGTGAGATTTGGCTCGACTCTCTTCCTCTTTAAACGCCTCATTTATTTGCACGTCCCCTTATTAAAATAAATAATAAATACCCCTTGGACAAGTCACACAAATTGAATCTAACTCCAAAGTAAGCAAGTTATATGCTTGTGTTATGGGTGTTAGTCAACGATACTAATACCTAGAAATACTTAAATGGATACTAGAATAAATTTATTTTTATTTAATTAATTTGAGTTATTATTATATTTTATTTAAAAAATAGGTGGAACAGTTAGAAAACCAAGCAAGAGAAATGAACCAAATTATTGCAAATCTTGAAAGCAGAAAGACTTTTGTTCACGAAGAACTAAAGAGTTCCGAAGAGAAAGTGACATTACTTCGAGACATCATCGCTAATCTTGAAAGTCAATTAGAGCAAAAGATTATCAAGGAAAACAAAGTGTTAGAACAACTTGAAGAAATGAAACGGACTATTGACGAAAGAGACAACAAGATGCGGGAGTTGCTGGGTGAACTAGAATCACTGAAGAGTGAAAAGATTGAACAGAGTGATGTTATCTGTGCTAAATGTGCTCAAGAGGAGGACAAGTACGCAGAGTTATCGGAGCAAATTAAAGAGGAGGTGAGCTGAAGTTTTAGACGTCTCTTAACATTATTCCGTAACTTTAAACTTTACGATACTGCTGTAGGCTCATGTTTCGTAAAGAAGTATAGGTATAGAACATCTAACGCTTGACAGATGTAAAATAAGCTTTTATTTTGCTAATTCCGCGTAAGCAGTGTAACTGTTGTGGCAAATAATCCTCCAAACGACACAGAGTGTGACAAGCCTAACTGACGTTCCCACCACCCACCTCCGCTACCAGAACACGAATATAAAAAGAGCTCGGGAAACAATATAAATTGTCACGTTCTTTACATGTGACAACCCTACCTAAAGTTCCCACCTCCCACCTCCGCGACCAGATCACAAATAGAGTCCGAACACGGGAAACAAAACCACTTGTCACGTCCTTCGCCAACTTTGTCGAAACATTCACCATAGATAACACCAAATCGCACTCGACGTACGTTTCGCCTCGACACCGATGCATCCTCAGGAATTCGACCGTACCGTACAAACGACGACATACGAGTGACTTGCCGCCGCCTCGAATTTAGACCAAACCCCCCCAATATCAATTATTCGTAACCGCTTCACGAATCGATTGTGGAATACTGTGCGACTCGATTGCTGCTAAAAATTCGTATGAATGGGGAATTCGATATATTTATTTGTTCATTCAACAATGTTCTGGACACATTATTGTGTTTTATGATTTCTAATTGTTCTAAAATATTTAGCCTAATTCCTTTTTCACAAGAAGGAGTGATCACTAGGTAAATTGTGACCAGCTTCCAAAAGATGTTTTGCAAAATGGGATTTATCGAAATGTTTATTTCTGAACGCCGCTATATGTTCTTTGTAACGTGTTTGAAAACTCCGACCTGTTTGACCTATGTATGTTCCGTTACATTCAGAACACTGAAGCCTATAAGTACCTGACTTATCTTTATTGTCTAATTTGTCCTTACCATTATAATTTTTTCTTAACGGATCACGTGTTTTAAAAGCAACGTGTATATAATTGGACTTTAGAGAGCGTTTAATTTTTGCGGAAATTTGTCCCTCGTAAGTGAAACTAGATTTGTACCTTACAGTATTTTCTGGTTGCACGGCATAAAGTAATCGTAACATTGCTTTCTTCGTTTTATTTTTAATTAAACTATTAACAATGTTGCTATTATAACCGTTTGCCTCTGCCATCTGACAAATTATGCTTAACTCCTTTTTGTAGCTTTCCTGACTTAAAGGGATACATAAAAGTCTATGTACGTAGCTATTGAACGCAGACATTTTCCGTTGCCAAGGATGACACGATGACGCAGGAATAGTTCGCTTTGTCTGAGTTCGTACAAATGTTAGAAAAAAGCATTTCCTGTGTGATATCGTTGCCTCTTAAGGCCAGACGTGGGCAGTAGGTATAGGCATGTATGTGTGTGCAGTGCGTGCGCGCGGCGCGGTGGGTGAGCGCGCGACGCACGCGCGTGGAGCGCGCGCACGAACATGCCTCGCCGCCCGGCTCCGAGCTCACCGAGGACGTCTCCCTCCCCGACCGGGCCGCGCATCTGCAGGTATCGTACCGACATTCAACATAATTTAAATGTATCTACATTTTATTGTAACTCCACTATGTGCGTATCTTTAAACATATTTTTTCGAATGACGCTTACATTTTAAAGTGAAACTTTCTAAAGTCGGCTTTTTAAACTCAGAAAATGAATCGGCATATGTAACTTTCAAGTGTACAAATAATGATACTTGCTTTTTATATGATACCGAATTTTTTAAACGTAAGTCTATGTCCGTTTTTGTATAAGGAAGAACCTAAATTCGTTTGATACTGCAACCCTAAATTTATTAGCTAGTTAAAATTAGCGCGATGAGCAATCGAAAAAAGGAGCACCTGATTATATTTTTGAATCCTTATATTTCTTCTTGTAGATGTTAACCGATTTTTGCGGCATTATTAAACCAGTTCCGAAGATCCTCTATTTTTATTTAAAAAAACATCTCGTGTCTTTTTATTTTAAGTAACGTATTACTGAGGTGGTCTCATTGCCACCGAATCTGGATTTCACGACGGAATCCCATAAACATCGTGAAAAATGTTAAATTTTTTGTGTAATTAGACGACATAATATTGAAATCGAAGTCTTTTTTGCTATTCACTGAGCTTTACTTCACTTCACTCTTCTTTCAATCTATGGAGTGTTAAATGCGTCTGTTGTGTGCAAACTATGAATTACCTACTGGTATTTTATTATATTAAGTTGTGATTTTGGCTGTGTTGCTTTGTTGTTTTCTTTATTAAGTTAGGTTTGAAATAAAAACAATCGATATCCCTCAAAAAGTTACACACATTGACCAAACCACATATTAAGCAATTTATGCTTGTATTAAGCCAAGATACTAACTAATACATAGAAATACATATTTGTGTAAGTTATGATTTAGTTCGTATAGTTTGTTGCTTTTAGCAAGAATGGAAATTTCACCCTGGATATAGAAAGGAGGAT
>NJDC01002120.1:43764-63203 GCA_002245475.1 Calephelis virginiensis | reverse complement strand
TTTACAAAGCGGTGACGTCGTAAATATCGACATTTCGACAAGGTACACAAAATACATTTCTACTTAAGACTGAAATGTGCTTAGTATATCAATCTTTTTTTATGAATACTCGATATTAAATGTAGTTGTTAAGTCTATAAATCATATTTTTTACAAAATTTCGTAAGTGTTTCGATGTGTTTATTGAAAATGCTGAAAAACTATTTTGCTTCATTTAATAGTTCTAAGACATTTAAAATACAACTGCTAAACCTGTTAGAGTTTCTGTTATGTAACTCGAATAATATTAATTTTAGTTTCTGTTCTCATAAATTCCCAAATATTCTTTAGTAAGACGATTTCAAATATACACGGAGGGACTCTAAGTAAAAAAGAACACATGAGATATTACGCAAATAGTATTCACGGCTAGATTACAAGCTAAGCTTTACTTCCGAATCTTTTATTACAAATGTGACACTTTCAAAGAGCGGACATAGAATTGCGGAATTAGAGGAAAATAAATAATAAATTTTATTTTTTACTTTTAAACCAAGCTTTATGACCTCGTACCACTATATTCTTTCTTGATATCATATGGTGGTACCAAACAAGCAGTTAGTGTTCGCCTATAGATATCAAATTTGTTTTTTCCCCTTGTTGGTCTGGTCGAAGCTTGAAGAATCGTAGGCCGTTGTCCTCCCTATCAAAACGCTAGTATGATGCGAGCATAGTTTACATGGGTCATTATCACTGGTGTTAGAGTTATTTGCTTGCCCGGATTGGAATTTCGAATTCACCCCTTATCTCTTTCAGCTGTTGTATCCATGTGATGTTCGGTTGCGAAGGATTGGGTAGCTAGACTTGCACAATATGCCTAACAGTCTGGCCACAGGACAGCGATGCACCTAAGGCGTCAATAGTCCACGGTTGTCCCTAAATATTTTACGACTCGTATGCTGGTTGGCTGTCTCAAGCCATAAAAAAAATTACTTTGCTATCTGTATGGCGCGACTAAATTATCCTACGCTTTCACAGGAGTATGACAATGAATAGCATTGCAATAGTCTTAGAAAAAATATCTAAGATGGTGACTCAAACACATGGGCGTGACGTAGAAATCAATCACCTAGTCACTGTGGTATTGATAAGTAAAGCCAATTTTTGACTTCTTTCCTTAAACTAGATTCACACATAAACAATTAACTCACACGTAGGTATATTTTTTTTGGTGTCGTGTTTTTATTGACTTTGTTTATCTATTACATCCTAAATCTATGATTAAATCAATAAATAGGTAAAACATTACCCACACTACCATGCATTTGACACACACAAGCAAATAGGTATATTGATAACGATAAAAGACCACAGATGGTGCACTAAAAAGTTTGAAAACAAAGTAGTTGCGTCTTGAAAAATGAAGATGGCGTTTTTATCAACAAGATATAAAAATTAATTAGTTAATAATAGACATTGCTTTTCTAAAATTTATTTTTGCAATTCTCAGAGTCCTAATTATTTAACATTGGTGTTTATACGGCTGTTGGTATCGTCTATGTAGTCGGTGACTTTAGAGACTTCGTCGAAGGTGGTTTTGTCGTCTAGGTCGGCGAGAGGCTCGACGGCCCAGAGCGTGAGCGCGTACACGACATAGATAGTGCAGTAGAGCGCGTAGGCCGCGGCCGTGACACACGCCAACAGCGCAGGGCGCGCGCGCTGGTTCACGCTCGTGTTGCCTCTCCAACTCTCCTCTGTCCACTTGCGGAAATACTGGCATGACTTTCTGAAATTAAAAAAAAAACATGAAATTTTATAAGCATTTGTTATATTTGTTTTTACTGGTGGTAAAGTGCTGTGCAGCCACTTGCTCGAATAGGGATCAACCACCTGACCTACTCTTGGTGACTGTCATATTCTGGTCCGCAGGGTAAGGTAGTCGATGCCACAGGACAGCGACGCACCTACAACACCTATAGTGTCGACACCACAGTTGTCTCTTACCAACAAGAGAGCCGCGTGCTTGTTCGCGGTTTCATGCCATAAAATAGTTTTCTCTGTGTTGGCCTGAGTTTCCTGTGTATCATAAACTTTGTCTTTGTCTGGTAGGGTCATGAAAGGCGAATGAAGATTTAAATGAGTATTAACTAACATTAACATTGGTAGTGTAGTGCTTAAAAATTCCTTTTAATTTATAGGCCATGGTTATCTTTTACCATTACGAGAACCATGTACTTCTTTTCTGTCTTATGCAATAAAAATTGTACCAAGAACTGTCAAGAAAAAGAACACAATAATCCATATTGAGAATTACTCTACTAACTTGAGTTTTGTATAGATAACTGCCACTGATTTAAAAGTTTCGAAAAAAAGGCTTATTACGCTTTTTTTATCTCGCTTATGCGCATATCTCTCTCAGTGCGTATACCGTGTGATAGGGAACTCGTTCCAGTGATTGTTCCGCGTAGTAAGGAACTTCATTCCAGTGATTGTACCGCGTGATAAGGAACTTCGTTCAAGTAATTGTAACGCTTGATAGGGAACTTCGTTCCTGTGTTTGTACCGCGTGATAGGGAACTTCGTTCCTGTGTTATTACCGCGTGATAGGGAACTTCGTGCCAGTTCTTATACAGCGTGATAAGGAACTTCTTTCCAGTGCTTGTACCGTGTGATAAGGAACGTGATAAAGAACTCAATATGAATGTGGCACTGGGCAAGCGGTAAGAAAGAATCCGGTAGTAGTAGCGATTAGTAAATATTAAATGTCTATGTGATAGAGAGTTAGTGAAAAACAAAGAAATTAATATTAATTATGATTTGGTAAGTAGAATTTATTCTGCTTCATTATAATCGAGATTAGGTCACCAATTTTAATAGCGATTTTATAATCCCTGATAATAAATGTCCCTGGATCAATGATATCTTTCTAACGTATAAATAGCTAAATGTTTGTTTATTTTGTTGAATAGATAAAACCCGAAAACGGGTAGAATGCATTGGAAGTCTTTGAATTCAATTCAGGAATCTGTTATACAATATCTTTTCTACGTTTGTTTGTAACATTTTTTTTTATCAAAATGAGACAGTTTCTTAACTACGACTTGAAGAAAATTATAGTCAAACAGCACGTTCTTATTATATACAAACCTGTGGGCAAGCGCAAGCGAAGCCTCGCACCCACTTTTAGGATCAGCTTTTGTAGAGCTCAAGAGCTAATTAAATGATACCTAGCTGAACCGCTTTAGTAAGAGATATAACTCACAATTGACTAACAGTGTCGGGTAGCGTACCTTGATTGTGTCACGGTTTGAAACGTTCTGAAGTTCCCTTAATATACAAATTAATGTTCTAAAAATCAAGGTTTCCAGTATATTGCAAACGATATACTGGAAAATTTGATGTTTAGAATGCTTGATTTTTGAAGAAACTCATTTTAAGCATACATCAAATATTTTAAGACAAATAGTTCGAGTCTCGTGACGACTTGTGTGGGTTGGTGTTACCGTTTTACTTAACGTCAGTGCCTGCCCATTTCTATTTTGAAATAAAGGATAGAGTAACCGGTAAACCTACTTAAGCAAGAAGCAGGCATCTATTCATTTCTAGCGTCAATAGGTGTCTTATATTTCATGTATACCTAATGTGTTCGGTGGATGTTAGAGCTGTAGTCGCAATATAGTATGACATAAATACCGAACATGCGGCAATGCCTTCTCGAGCACTGCCACGAGGCAGTGTAGTACGTGGCCGAGGATCAGCACCAGCACCCACACGCACAGCAGATACGGCGGCCAACGAAAACTTCCCAAAGCCGCCGCTGCACAAACGACACAAACTAGTTAGACGACCTGCCTTAACTAATAATTTCGAGTCATGCATGCGACCTGCCAGGCATTTCGTAAGAAGTGAACATAGTTACTTTTTGTCTTGTATTTCTTGCTGGAAATACGTCTGCTTGCTCCTTTTTCATTTTGAACATTTTAAAATGGGCACAATCCGCAGTCAACAAACCTTGTAAGAGATGCGCTTGCGGGCGAGCTAGCGGCGGGGCGGGGCGCGGGCGGGGCGGACCGGCCAGCAGCCCGTGCTCGCTCGCGGCCCGCGCCCGCTCCGCAGCGCTGCGGCCCTCGCTCGCATCCAACATGTCCGCTTCCGCGCGAGATTGCTGACGATTTCAATTGACGTTAGTACGCTGTTGCCTGGCTACGCTGTGCCTTAGGGACGTGACTACTCGGTAAACCGTTACTGGCATAACCTACTAACTAAGATTGCTTGATTATTTCACCAGTGTAGTCTGTCATGCTAGCCGTAGCCTTTGTCAAATTCTACACACACAGCAAACCTTAAACATACCTCTTTTTCCGTCGGGAATTCAGAAGACCAGCATTTTTTAAACTATCTCCGGAATACTAAATATCACAAAAGTCCACTGAAGTTGTTAAAATATAGTCATTCGAAACAAAAATTGTTTGTGTTAAAAGTTTACTTAACACATAGGCAGACAAACATATTGACTTTCGTTTTTATGATATTGGATTGGAATTTTCATACTTGACGTAAACATATGAATTCGTATTCTAGCACACACTGAGCACCCGCTAATAATGCAGAATGTCGCGGATTTAAATCTCGCAGTAGACGAAATAGAATATATTTACAGAAAAGTATGTACCTACGTAGGTATATATTTTATCAGTTTTGTGAAAATCATGAACAAGTTTACTTTCTTAGTTTGGGGCCGATAGCGATTTTTGCAACATCGTTAATTTTTTTTTATAAAATCTTATTCAGTAATATAAACTTATTTGAGTAAATCAATTGAGATAAAAGTCAAAACTTTTAAATATTGGTATTTTGAGAATTGGTCCGTTTATAAATTGTTCCTTTTGAGAATTGGTCTTTTTAAAAAAAATATTATTTTCAGAACTAGGCATTTGGCGAATTAGTCCTTTTATAAGCTGTTGGATATTAATTAGGCAGTTATCGACTAAACCATAACATTTGACGGTAGGAAATCTAAAAAAATACGTGTAAAATTATAATAGAATAGATAGATAAATGTAAGATAAAGAGTGCTTTACAGCAACTAGCCCGGTTAGCGATCTACCGCCCTACCTATTCTTGCCGCCATAAAGCCCGGCCACAGGACAGCAACGTACCTGTCACATGTATCTTGGTGTCTATAGGATTTATAGCATATATATCTTATCATCGGGAGAGCCGTGTGCATGTTCGCTGACCTCTCACATAAAAACCAGAAAAAAAAATAAAGCACGATTTAAAGCCCACATCTGATAACTTTGTCGTTAGATACTAAATCATTAGGTTCTCTTTAAGTTTTCGTTACTCCCGTTCTTTCGACAAATATAATAATGTCAAAACGAGAAGAAATATTTGAGCATTGCCCTATTTTAATTATTTCACAATGAACCTAGCTTTCTTTCAAACTATATACATGTATCGCACGATATAGTTTGTATACAGGGCGTCCCAAAAGGCTACGTAGCTGGGGAGGGGGGTGATAGGGAGGTCACAAAGGTCACCAGTAAAAAAAATTCCCTCTAGGTATTTAAAAAAAATAAATGAAATTTTTTAAAAAGCTAAAAATTTTACACCTTATTAGACTATTTTGCTAACTGTACCTACAAATATAGCTGTAAACAAAGATGTTATGTAATCCTCAAGAACCCTTTGTCAAATCGAAATAAAAAAACAATACATATCGAACCAAGATTTTAAAGAAAATTAAGTTCTTGTCCAGTCAAAGACTTTGTAATTACAATTTCTCTCAACTTTCTCCAAGTGTACTGAAAAATAAATACTATGCAACTCCGGCGAGTCACTTAAAAAGATAGGTAATTTTCTTGCAATTCCAAAATGGTACAACGCTTATTTGAAAAATTCACACTAGGACATTTAAAAATAATTTTCGGGAACAATACCCCTGCAAGGCAAGGCAATAAATAAGGCAGTACTCGACGTACCTTTCGCCTCGACACCGAGGCAAATCGACCGTACTGTACAAACGTCTCGTGTGTCGTACGTCGAGTGCGATTTGGTGTTCTCTGTGGTGAGTGCTTCGACAAAGTTGGCGAAGGACTTGACAAGTGGTTTTGTTTCCCGTGTTCGGACTCTATTTGTGATCTGGTCGCGGAGGTGGGAGGTAGGAACTTTAGGTAGGGTTGTCACATTAAAGAACGTGACAATTTATGTTTCCCGAGCTCTTCCTATATTCGTGTTCTGCTCGCAGAGGTGGGTGGTGGGAACGTTAATTAGGCTTGTCAGATACTGTGTCGTTTGGAGGATTATTTACCACAACAGTTACACTGCTTACGCGGAATTAGCAAAATAAAGGCTTATTTTACATCTGCTAAAATTTACATTCATACTGTAAACAAATTCCATAAAACCAAAACAAAATCCTAAACTTATCTTTTATCTTTTGATAAAATCTTTTTAGTATTTTTTAATTTAAATGATTTAATGTGCAAATAAGATATTATGAAAACCTTAGCACATAGGAGGACTGATTCTTCCATAGTTAAGATGAAATTTAATCTTAAGACAAAACCTGTTCAGCAGTTTTTGAATTAAAAAATAATACAGTGTTATCTTACACACAAATACTTATGAAAACCTTAACTTACAGGACTGAATCTTCCGTGGTGCAGAGGAAATTTGATCTTAAGACAAATCTATTCAGTAGTTTTTGAATTTGAAATATTTAATGTGCAAATAATACTGTGTTATCTTACACACACATACTTATGAAAACCGTAACTTACAGAAGAAGTGATTCTTCCATAGTGAAGAGGAAATTTGTTATCCTCTTTCTCTATAAGTTTTTCTATTTCCTTTTCACTCGACAACTGTTCCTTCACATTCAACGCCGTCTTTGTGAATGAAGGATGATCACCGCACATTCTGAAATATTATAATAGTAGATAGGCCACACACCAGAAACATCTATGGTAAAGTATGTAACGACTCTTCCAAATATTACCAATTCGGAAGAGTCATTAGTAGTTGAGTAGAAGAGAAGCCATTCTTGCCATCATAACGCCAGTTCGTATTTCAACCTGGTCTGTACACAAGTATCTCACCACCCCAGCCAAAGGTGTCAAGAAATGTATTTCGTTTTTACTTGTACCATCTGGGAGAATCCGTCTGCGTTTCGCAGCTTTGCTTCGCGCTGCTGGAATTTGGACCACTATGCCCTAATACAAATATGAAACAGTATGGAAACTACCTACAAACGTTAACGTCACACAAACAGACACACACTAAACTATGTTCACGGTGCTATAACAGCGCTTTTCGCTTCAAGACTTGTGGTCACGTTATTTGTATTTGCGATTTTTTAAAATGCCACAAACGTATCCGTTTTTGCTAGGATTAACGAAACGAAAAGTCAGAAAAGTCTAGTAATTTAAAATATAGGAACTGAAATTGCTAAATTTTCAAGATGTCTCATGTTCACCATCCAAGTTTCCCGTATGGATACGTGCAAGTTTTCGACTGTGTGGTTCTGGAGTAATATTCCGCTTCATACTACATCTCTGAGGCAATCTTTGCCGGCGATGACGGTTTCGAAATGACACGAATTATAGCCTGTTTTTTAATCTCAGAGACTGAATTGACAAGCGTAAATGTCAAGTTTACAAATAATGATACCTGTGTTTTTTTGTAGTGCTATCCTATGATGCCGATTTTTTCCAAACCAAAAGTAATATCGATTTTTGAAAAATTATAAACTTAAATTTATTTAATTTTACAACCCAAATTTAATTAAGCACTTTTAACTGACTTTGAAAAAAGAACGTTATTTCTAAGAATCTTTTTCATTTAAGATAACGTACCTACTTCCGAGGTGATCCCATTACCACCAGGTCTTGGTCTTATGTTGTAATCGAATAGAAGTCGAGGAAAATACTCAATTTTAGGTGTTATTAGACGAGATTATATTGAAATCCAAGTCGGATTTTTGCAGTTTTCTGAGGTGTAAACTATGCTAACCTTTCGTAATTAAATCTATTGATGTGTTTTTATGCGGCCGTTATGCCTGTACCTGCTGTTATTTTTTGTATTAAGTTCTGTGATGTAGGTTCTGTTGCGTTGTTATTTTAATATCATCATGTTTTAAGTAAAAAATATCCCTGGGGTCTGAACAAATTACATAAATTGACGTAATCCTAAAGTAAGAAAATTATATGCTTCTATTAATGGCGCTTAGCAAGGATACATAGCAATACTTATATAGTTATAATTTAGTATATATAGTTTCCCCTGTGTTCTTCCGGGTCCTTTGTGTAGAATAGATCATCTTCCGTCCTGCTTGGCAGCCCGCCGTAAGAGGCGAGCAAAGGCAAACGGATCACTAACAACAAAACCACTGGTGGTAGAGTGTTGTGTAGCCAGCAACATGTCTAGATAGACACCACCTCTTTACTGATTCCTGCCACCATAGTCACAATGTTATGTCCCAGTCCGAATGGTAGGTCAGTATTACTGTAGTAGTACTGTATTATGTTTATGTTCATGTTTGTGTTAACGTTTTGTGTACAATAAAGATATTATTATTATTATTAGTTTGTCTTTTTATATTACTTGAATAAGAAGCTTTTAAAGGGAAGGGCTTCTTTAAGTAACTCTTTAATGAAATTTACGAAGTCGACGACATTACCAATAGGTTGATTATTATAGATGACGAATAAGATAATTTTACAATTATGAAGGACATCAATTTTGTATTAATTCGTTTTAAAAACCCATGTTCCGATTTTATAATGTAACTTATAAAAATCGGTAATAGATTTTGTTAACATTTTTCGATAATAGCACGACACTATTTATGAATCGCAAAAAAACTTACAACATTGCTAATGAGTTTTGGCGCCATCGAGAGAAAATATGGTCGAAGTTTTTTCATAATTATTGAATTTCGTGTGGATATTGAGTGAAATTAGTCAATTTTGGTGGCATTTTGTACAAATTTGTTCAGTGAAAGAGCACAAATGAAATAATCGTGAAGAAATTAGCGTATCGTGTATTTCCTCGTTGCCGCCAAATCTCATTACATGAGCTTGAGTAAACAGGCCACCGCTTTACCCAAGAGCCTGACATGACTTCCTGACGACTTATGACTGATGACTATGAAAATTAATTGAATTGATATAAAATTTGATGCAAATTTCTACTTGACTAATGGCTAAATACTAACGAGATTGCCAAAACCTAAAGAAAGAAAGAAGTTAAGCTTTTCTATAGATAGTAGGCCAATTAGTTTTAATTGTCGGCATAAGTAAGTGATCGTTATATCCAATTATGGAGAAATTATATAGTATACAAGAAAACTTATACGAGTCTATGTCAAAATTATTATACAAGGCCAAAACCTAAAGAAAGAAGAAGAAAGAAGAACATTGCTAATGTTAATTTAGTCTCTGAGATTAAAAAACAGGCTATAGATTCATTTAAAGAAAATATCAAAAGAGTTCGGTAACGTAACTAACTGGTAGACCGCTGGTATTGCAGCCGTTTATGGACGGCGAAGTTCACTTCGTAACATATGTGCTATCTTGCCTTATCTTTCTTAAAATTTATTTCTGTACTTGCTAGTAAGAAAATTGATAAATGTATCCTTACTTACACCATGCCAGTAATTTTAGATGTGTCAATCTTTTGTGTGTCCATTATTAAATAAATAAACCCGGTCGATCTGTTCACTCTAAATCATTGTATCAAATAATCCATTAATTAATAATCCAATAAATGTAAAAATTAAATCTAACATGACGATGACATACTCAGTCACGTTTCTATATTTGAAATAAATGACATACAACAGATTGAAAGTGTAAGTTTCTTTCAAAGAGTACAATAATTTACCTATACAGGTTTCATTCAAAGAGTATATATCTATGAAGAATATACTTAAAACTCAAAGAGAATTTTGTAATCTTCAATATTTTTTTTACTTAGATCATGAATTAAATAAGTTACTTACTTATTTGTAAAGTTATACTAGGTAAAGCAAAACTGTGGAATGGAAAAATTTTGAAAATAATCGCCCGAAGCTCTACATGCATATATTACTAACTGTCCCGGCGAACTTCGTACCGTACAGCATAACTTCAGTCCTCCCTATTGTCATATTTCATCGTTGGATGGGCCCTCTACCACTAAATTGCCAGTATATTTACACACGCAAGAAACCAAGCATTACAGCCTATGGAGATGACTTGCTTTAAGAAAATCTGTTTCTTATAGTTTTACTTCGCTAAAAATATTTACCATCAGGAACTTAATCTGGTCTTTAGGCTACAAATAATGTAAGTAGCAGGTTATTATTTTGTTACAGATTCGATATTTGCATGGACGCTGCCTGAACCTGGAAAGCTACCGCAAGGCATTGGTGTGGCAGAAGCGGTACCTCCAGCGGGTACTCGTCGGGTACGAGGAGTTGGAGCGACGGCTGGCTCCCGCCGTGGAGGTCACCAAATTTCCTTTGCGCGGTATAAAGAGATTCCGGTGAGTTTTAATATTTGTTTTTTTTTAACAATGTAAAAAGCCGACCAGGCATTAGGATTTGTCAATAACAAATATACGTCGTCCGCGGACAACTAATATTTTAATATTTTTTTTATGATATTGGAAGGCAAACAAGCAGACGGATTTCCTGGTGTTAAGAAATTCAATGGGGTTTCGGAAGGAAAATAGGATTTTAAGCCTATTCTTCGCCAAAAAAATGTATTCGTAAAATTTAGTCGCGACTTTCGGGGAGTAGTTTTTCTAAATTTACTGATGATTGTGATGACTTCAGTCGCAAAGCAGTTTTGATTTGCAATCGAGTCATGTATGTCGAGTGTACAGTGTGCGAGCAGTTGGTGCTACGGTAATAGTACAGTCTTACGTGTGGAGTTGGATACATTTTAGAAAAGTCCAGTCGGACCGGCTTTCCTGTTCAGTCGTGCTATATAACGAATACGTTATTTGGCGGAAAGCTGCAAATAGGATGATTTTTTAAGACATACTCGTAATATGTTGTGTATGCAGCGTTGTGGCCTGGGCGGCCGTGGCGGCGCTGCGGCTCCGGTTCGTGTGCACCCGCCGCGCCCGCCTCCGCGCCGCCGCCGCCGACTGCCTGCTGCGGCCCGAGCCCTGCGACCTCACGCAGTAACTATACCTCGCACACACACACACACACACACACACACACACACACACACACACACACAGATGTGCTTCGGCGTGCCGCACATCAGTTACTACTCGGCACACTTAAATATCTTTGTGACATCTTTTTCACACATGTATTTTGCAAATAAGTTCATTTCATGTTAAACAAATACCACTCACTTAAAATTGGTTTCGGTTATATCTTTAATGTAGTATCGATCGTTTGTGGCCAGGTCCCCGCGGCCAGTGGCCGGTGCCCGTATTCGGCTCGACTCCCGCACACTGGGCTCTCCTGGTAAGACATTTTCAAGTACAGTAGAGGAGACCGTGGGAGATCGACCTTCACCGATCTGATAACCACATGAGACATATTTTTATCGAATATAATTTATAAACAAATCTGCCTATAATTACTTGCCCATTTTTAATTAAATTTACTTGAATCGATTTTTTTTTTCATCACTTTTGATAACCAAATGAATTTTATTTCACTGTTAGTTTTTAACAAACAGAATATGCCTCAGTAGGCCTGCCTACTCATTTTTGTGTATAGCTACCTGAACCAGATGTGAAGAAGTAAGTCAATACAGGTGACTCCATCGTTCTGCTAACTTATCGAAAGTTATATCAAATTTTAGATTTTTTTATTACAAAATCAGTCATACAGACTTCCGTGCAAAAATGATACTTATAACATACATAATTTAAGTAAAAATAGCCATGAGCACTATCAGATAGGCAAGTAATTATAGGGATATTTATTGATAAAAAATATGTCTCATCTGGTTATCAGATCGGTGAAGGTCGATCTGCCGCCGGCTCTTAGACTAGTAACTGCTACGCATATTCAAGTTTTACGATTTCACCAAACTGATGGAGCTGTAACAACACGATGTAACCGACGTCCGCCTTTAGTTCACAATGTGTTCGTGTACCAAATGATTCTGTGTAATAATATCCAAGTGCCTACACCAGGGCAGGGCAGGTGCCCGAGGCCTAGATAAATATTTAGAATTTCGAAGTTGCGGGGTGCTTACCACCATACAACCTCGGTAGGCGGATAAAAGGAAGGATGATTCCTTTGTGTACAGGGCATGGTGGTTTCCACAAAGTTGGTCAAACAAGTTCACTTGACCAATTTAGGGCTTCATGGTTTAATTCTTCGACACTTTGAGAGGTTTGAAGTTAGAGATAAAAGTGAGTGACCAACGCAACATATTTAATAAATTTCAGCATCACATAGTTACATACTTATTAGTTAGTATAATATTTATGGCAATGTTTTGTCCTATATCAGAACAATAAAAAAAATGTTAGGAAAAGATGTTTAGCTGATCCAATCGCCCGGCATTAAACTTATCTTTCAAAATTTGTTGACATACATTTGAACGAGTTTCTCATGTTAGATCCGTTAAGTAATTTCTTTTGATAACTTCTATATAAATGCCGAATACATTATATGTAAATAACACAGGTGAGCTGGGCCGCTCTCCGTGCGCGGTCAACACGTCCTCGCCAAGGTTTGAACCGTTCACATTCAAGTGAGTATACGATGGCGACATTTTTTAATATCGGTCTGTGATACGAGAGGGAATCAAAAAAATCATAGAATATCAAAAATGCAAGACTATTTACAAAAATATTTTATTTTTCTACATGTTCTATCTCCCTTCATTGTAATGTATTTAGAATAACGCGTTTCTTCCTGTCTACCTTAATTTACCTTTATATCTTTGCAAAAAAAAAAAAATATTTTTCTTGTCTCTCGAAAAACTCCTCTTAGGCAGATATAACTTTGTCATTATCAAGGAATTTAGTTTCACGAACTTCCTTCTCTAATTTTGGGGAAAATTTAAAAAATGACTAGCGTCTAAATCCGGAGAATATGGTGGGTGGTCAAGGAGAATAAAGCTAACCTAGCGGATTGCGTTTAGCGCAACTTCCGATCAATAAGCTGGGCGTTATCTTGAACAATTTATTAGGTGCGATCGGACTGACCCTATTGACCTCTTAAATATATTCCTATTTCTATGAGCACAGACTAGAAAGACGTTACATCATAGAAATAGGTCAATGTGTTACATACATGCGTACACGTTTTCTATGACTGACAGAAACAATTGACACCTTGCGTAAATATTGTGTGATTGACACTCTTTAATTTGGATATCGCACTTCTTCCTAAAAGGTTTCATAAATATGCACTTCTAAAAACTTTTTGATTCGCCTCGTACATTAGAATAAAAACAAAATTTAAAGAAGGGCGTACGACAGGATGGTTTGCCGGAAGGTAACAAATATACACCATCCGTACTTACCCGAGATAGTATTGTTGCGTTGCCAACCAAAATTTCGAATGTTAAACCGTGACGGTTCGTTAGTTAAACAGGGTGTGAGGGCCGGAACAATACGACGGCAATTTCTGATGTAAAGCCACCAGGAATAGGTAAGATTAAGGCGGTACCAGTCCCGGCGTGGTGTTGCGACAGCCTAGTGACATAATTCACCAACGTTAAAGGTTACATTATTCCAAAAAAATGTTATTATATTATAATTACTGCTTTAATAGGAACATAAATTTTCAGTTCGCCTCGTGGTGAAGTTGTTCGCAAACTGTCGCTGAGCCGTGCCGACCACTGACGGCCGCAACAATAAGCACGAGCGAGTGCGGCCGTACCGGCACTAAGTGAATGGACTTCATATTGCCATTTGTTAAGATTTAATTACTTTATTATTTATTGACGAAATCCCATGCATAATAAACTTTTTTTGCCTACATTTCTGGCTATGCACAAACTGTGATTAGTACCATGTGGCATTATCCCAACGCATTTCCGTATTGTTAAGTATTAGACTAGTGCCAAATGTATTATTAGTTTGTTACTTAAAATATTATTTATTTACTGTGAGTAAGTCGGAAACACACGAACGATTTTTATTAGTCCTGCGTTTAAAAAAAGAATTATTGAAATTATAAAAAAACTGAACATTTGTAGTAATAAATAACAATTTTAAAATGTACTGTGCTAAAAATGAATCCACCATAACTTTTGAAGTTGTAGTGCTAAACAAAATCCGCGCGCAATAGAACGATAAGCACCAGCGGCCGGCAACCCGCGGCCCGAGAATGTCTTGGAAATAAGTTATAAATATCAAATAAATTTACGAACGTTCCGCGCTTGACCGTATAATATACAGCGTATAGTGTAGATTCAGCCTTAAGAACGCGCTTCTCTTCGCCCATTTTATTTTTTTTCTATAGGACATGGCCAATTACACGTAGGTATATTTGGCCAGGGTAAATATTACAAGTGTGGCCCACCTTTAGTTTATTTAGCCGCCTTGTGGCCCTTGCCTGCCAAAAAGCTACCGACCATTGCACTACACAATAATGTAATATATGAAATTGTGTAAAACAGGAGATAGACGGTTTAAAAATGATTCTTTCGTTTACTACGAAAGTTGTAAATCGTTCGTGTGTGTCCGACCTTAGGCCATGCGCAAGCGCCAACGCGGCACGGCTCCGCCTAAATTTGATGAATTAATATTTAGTGTAAATTTAAAAATGTCGTCCGACTTTGCCTTAATTAACATTTTAGTACCTTTAACAGAATGTAATATTTTTATTTTATACCTGTAAAAGCACAAACTTGCCATATCTATTTGTGCTGTCGATTTTTAAGTTAGGTGTAGTTTGTATATATAGTTGACACTGAGTACAAGTTAGGTTAAGGTACGACTTGTGACCGATACATTCTCGAACGTCACAACTATTGCGGGACCATTCAATGTTGTTTCGTCATTAGTTTTTTTTTAATTTGTAAATGTTATTTTGTTATCAGTTTTTATTTTTAATAATAAATCGAAATGCACTGCATGTAAAATTCGTAAAATAGTAAAGAACCTTAATTGACATTTAAAATACGTAATTACCGCCTTATTTTTTAAATATTATTAACATGACTTCGATATCGTTTTTGAAAAATATTTTACATGCATATTACATATTATTATAATATATTTTAAGTATTCCACACATCACAACAAACTTGATCGACTTTATTTATGAATTATCTTTTTTTATTGCTCTCTTTTGATTTTTTATAGTACAAATTCGCATGTCTAACGTTTTTTAGAGCTTATTCATCCATGTAATGTTTTCTTTTTATAAAAATACTACCTCTAAATTCAGGTGTAACATGATAGTTGTTCTTTTCAAGATTAATGCTGAATTTCTACTACAATATACTGCCATTGTAATTAAAAATGTAAAATAATCATTATATTTCCATCATCTTAAAGAAATATAATTATAGATTTTATTCATTTTGCAAGTGACGGCAATAATATGAATAAGAGTAAGACGGAGCTACTACACTGTGAAGTATGTCTCTTGTGTGAATGTTTTTGTTGTTGCAATGCAATGGCGCTATTTCTGAACTTGCCTGCAGAACAATACTGAATATTATTTGTACCAGAATGGTTCCGCAATATTATTTAGGTTCTTATTAGTAATAAAGTTAATAAGTTTTCTCAAAATTTTAAAAGGGGTTCAAAAATGCTTTTGATTCAGCAGCCTTCCACATCAACTGTCGTCGCCTTAGCCAACTGGTCTTTTACTTTACTCCCTTATATATTTGTGTATAACTTCTGTATTACTACTGCAATAGTACAATACTGGTATTTTTTTTTAACTACGTACACGTAACTGGGTTGTAGTAAAAAGACTTGCTTGGTTGGAGCTGTAACAGTGTATTAAAAGAAGGTCGCTGGTTAAAGTACAGTCAACTGTAATAGAATTTTAAAAAATTGTGAAAATTTATTCCAATCTAGGGAAACGTACGAAAATAAAAACATATTGATAGTAGTTGTTCAAATTGACAATATTTTGTAAGCCAAAGTTAAAATAAACAGAGCAGTACAATTTATTGACCACCGTTCCAACCATCTAACTCACTTGACCAAAGACTTAGGTTAGTTTTAGTGCAAAATTAGTTTTAGTCTCAAATTACTTTTAGTCTCAAATTACTTTTAGTTGAAATCAATGAAACACCGGAGTCCAACGGATCTTTTATTTGACAATAATTTAAAATCACATGTTCTAGTCACAAACTTCCGGTGCCATAAGCTCTCTGAATACAAATGTAAGACATAAATAAATATTTTCTAATAATACTCGTTTTCTTCTCCTGACCTGAAAAAAATAGGTAATATAGAAATAAGTTTTAACAATAAATAAAGAAACAAGCAGGTAGACTTTCTGCTGGTAAGATATGAAAAAGGTATCTTCACGCCCGTATCCCCGAAGAGTATAGCCAGAGGCACAACCAGGACACACACGACTAGCCAAAGACACTAAATCTCATAATTTGATAGGCCTGTCGCCTACCTGCCACCTATCCAACACCTGGCAACATTGTTTCTACTAGAAAACTAAAAAACACATTCTTGTGACTGGAGACCACAGAGAATGGTAAGAAATGTATGTCGTTTATATGAACAGTGCCAACCCGAAGCTGAAGAGGGTAGATATTTTTAAACTTGGCCTCGAGATTTAAGTTTTTTTAAAAAATATTTTTATTGGACAGTTACATAATAAGTTTACTGACCTCCCTATCCTTCAAACTGAGACGAAAATGATGAGCACTGACGCTGCAGAGGCAGGAGAAGATAAAGCAGGGGCAGCTATAAGTACAAGTCGTTGCAGAACTACCACTTGAGCTGACTGACCGCACTAGATACCTACCTACATCATTCAGCAATCATAATATTTAACAAGCGGCTGACAGCGTTGTCGACTTCCCACATCCATACACCTACTTATTGTAATTTAATTAACTTACATGTTTTTTTGGCAAAAACTTATGTTACTTAGATACTACTTGGGGACCTTCAAAGTGAGTTTACCCATTCTCGAAAGACTGCAATAGTGAGCTGCATTGATGAGGTGCCGTTGATCACCAACTAACACGTTTTCCAGCACTTGTCATAAGATGTGCATTTTTAGCATGAAGAAATCTAACTGCTTGCATTTGAGAAATGTTTATGTTATAAATTACTAGTTCCGTTCTTCCGTTCCGTCTGACACCAAAAAACAAGTATAATAATAATAAATGAAAATAAATAGATTCTACAATAAATTTAATAAACACCAAGACCTGGAAATGCAGACATCTAAATGTTCAACATACAAATGGCTGCTTCAATCGGTTGTATAAGAAAAACTAGTGTTAATTTTCTAAATAAATTTATTTTTCAAACTAATTTCCACCTTTGTTATGTAGGGGTAGCCATTTTTATAATGCCTCTTAATATGGTTGGGACTTACAATAAAAACCAAAACCCAGCTTAAGATGACCTGGGGGCTGATTACGTATCTCAGTTGCCAACTAAAATGAAAAAGTGTACATCAAATCCCTGTCAAATGACGTGTTTTATATTTGCTATCTTCAGTGACCAACAGAAATACAGTAGAGATAGTTTGCACAAATGACGTCATTAGATGTACACTTTTCCATTTTGAGTTGGCAACTGAGTTACATAATCAGCATCCTGTGCAGGTCTGTAGCATAACATTTTGCACTCGATACTCTCTGCCTACCACGTAAGGGCGTGAAAATGTGTGTGTACGAATGCGACCCCTCTCCCGCAGCCCCCCTGGGCGCCCCGCATTCGCTGCAGGCGCTCAGTAGCGATAGCATCTTTGTAATTAACATAAAAAATAAGAAATGAATGAAAAATGAAAATGAGACATCACAGCGCGAGGTGCAACTCGTACGGGTTGTATGTGCGAAAGATTTTTTTTTCATGTTACCCTTACGCGTTGCCTGTGCGCTTTGTGGTATGCTGCATCATGGCATGACGGCCACTATTTTTTTTTTATTTTAGCGTATTTTGTATAGCAAATTTATATATATTTGTATCCCCGTGTTGGTCCGGGCTCCATTGCAGAAAAGACTCCATTATCCGCTCCATTATAGAATGCCGTGCCAGGCAGCTCGTAAAGACGAGCACAGGCTTACCGTCACTAACACCGTGACATCTGACTAGGTGATAGAGTTTAGCAGCGACTCGCTCGGATTGGTACCACCGCCTTACCTATTCCTGCCGCCATAACGTCATAACGTGTTCCGGTTCGGAGGGTTAGGTAGCCGGTGAACTTACTTTTGCTCGAGGCCTAACATCCCGGCCTCAGGTTGGCAACGCACCATTACCACCTTTGGTTTCTTTAGGCGGCGTGAATTTCTTATCATCAGGAAATCCGCCTGCTTGTTTGCCTTCCAATATCATAAAAAAAAGATTTATTTTAATAGGTAATGTTCTTTGAATGGAATGTTTAATTTGTATAGTTCAAAAAGTAATCGGCAGATAAGGTACTTAAATACTATTTATTAAAAACTAATTTTTTTGATAGAGAAATCTATAAAAATAACAACTTCATTTCCTTCTTCTTCGTGGGCAGGTCTCCGCAACTTGACAATTAACCGTCTATTTTGCGTCAGATGTGAAATGGCCCTACTCTTACCATCCCTACTCCTCCTTGAAACCCTACAACTTCTTAACATCGCTGGATGATTCGGGGAGTGACCTCGGTGATCCGTGCTCAAGTTCAAAATTATCTTTATTTCACGTTAACCTACAAGAAGCACTTACACCTTTGCGATCGCTTATCTCGTAGGTGGATGTCTCTTCTGTCTCCATACAGGCTCTGCGCACAGGACTATCAGTAATACTTAAGTTGGAAAGGTGTTTGTTAAATGGTCCATGCCCTGTTATTATACCTGGGATAGTGCGGAGTTGTTTCCAGCTGAGTCTTAGAAGTATGGGAGGATATTGCAAAGTTACCTTTTTATCAATTTAGTTTGTCTGCAGTCCTCACGACTAGTCCAGTAAAGATTGTATAGCAGAATGGTATGTTGATTCAGTCTTATTATAAGGGGGTGACTGGCTCTGGTTCCATCGTGTGCATATTTGACCCACGCTGTGCCAGTTTATCCACTGCATCATTGTCCTTAGAGTAGTAGTCCTTGATTCACTGAAGTGTACCGTAGTTGGATTTTTCTACCTCGTTTAGGGATGTATGACATTCGTTAATTAAGCTTGAAATGATTTTATTGCTCTGTAAGGCTATAAAAACCGATCTGCTATCTCTGAGGAAGCCAATCGAATGATTATTTACCCTCCTAGCTGCGATTGCTTGTGCCGCCAAAGTTATTCCTACTCGTTCAGCTAAAAAAACTGTGTTATGTGTGCCCAATGGCCAGAATTGATCGATTTTTTAT
>NJDC01002120.1:18500-30114 GCA_002245475.1 Calephelis virginiensis | reverse complement strand
TTTGGGGGAATTCTGTAGAATTAACTAGACTCTTTAGAGTTCAGAAGAAGTGTATACGTGCTATATGTAGTGTCAATCAATTACATTCATGCAAGCCACTTAAAATATTGACACAAGTCACTTAAAATATTGCCTTTACCTTGCTTATATATATTGGCTGTATGTGTATTTGTAAAAAAACATCATTATTTTTGCATTTTCATCATCAAGCATTTTTAATAAATAGAACATCTTGTTTGCCGTAAAAGGGGAATATGTATTGTTTCCAGCGGCTTGTCCTTTGACTTGTGCCTATAGTAGTTCCATAGCATTGTACTGGCAATGATACGGCGAAAGTAGAAGAACCCAATAGTCATTCGGCAGCTATTTCGTCGATAACGTACTCGTATCTTTTTAGGTTTTAGGAGACTTTTTTCGATTTTAAAATATTCAGTAATTATCATCATCATCATCATCAGCCGGAGGACGTCCACTGCTGGACATAGGTCTCCCCCAAAGAGCGCCACAAGTCACGGTCACCAGCCACTTGTATCCAGCAACTCTCCGTGACTTTGACCAGGTCATCAGTCCACCGGGTGGGAGGTCGTCCAGAACTACGTCCTCCGTACCATTACCTTTAATTGTACTTTTAATAAAATAATATCCAAATTTTCGCCATAACATTTGGGCCAGTCAATTATTTTTTGTATTTTATTGGTATGAGTCGACATTTTACATATTTGTCTGAAGTAATATGGAGCGTTGTCCATAATAATTATGGACGGTTCTCCCGAAGATTGCACCATTTTTCTACACCATCATTTGTAAATCTCCGCGTTCAATTATTCGTGGTAGTCCACTGTGAAGCATCTAATACGAATCCACATGTAGATCTTGCATGGCATATAATAAGGCGTTAACCTTTTCCCATTATCACTAAAGTAGTGGCAGCGGTGGTATCGTCAGTCCAGTTCTATGATACTATGTGGTTTACATATTTTAATCAAGCCTCGTTAGTAAAATGACATTTGACCAATCTAATATCTATTGGCTTCGTTCAAATATTCGCAGCGAGTCATAGCAACATCTTGACGCTTCATCAATATTTAACGTATGGGCGATTTTTTTATAAGAAAATCCAATTTTTTTCACAACCATAAAGCTTAATGACGATTTTGTCTATTAAAAAAAACCACATTCACGTAAAAAAACAACAAGTTTTTTATGTTGGAATTTCTTTGCATAAGTAATAATCATATACCTATATGACGGCGAATAGCATCAACGTCGAAGTTGTCGTAATCATTGGCGTATGAAGCTTAATTTCTGTATGCTGCTTGTTCCGTAAGCTTCCGTAGTATTTTTTGAAACCGTAGGTCCTATTGCTGTCGCATCACATTCTCGCACTTGTGACAGTAGCAATAGCGGGCCACCACAGTAATTACGAACCTTGATCATCAGTTCTCTTGCGTGCCTTTTTAGAACAGACCTCTCGGCATTTTGATATTTGATAGCTGGGCAGCAATCAACACGAAGGAGCGCAAAATAAACAACGTAACGTGAGGATAATGTGAATAAACTCAGCGAACAGAAATGTAGTGACTAGCACAACCATCTTGTCGCAAGTCACAGATTAAAATAAACACAAAATGGCGCTGGGCCATTGAATGTTTCCGCTTTGAAAAAGATTAATTGAATGCTGTTTGTTGTATTTATCTTTGTTTAGAATAAAATAATTGTATGTTATCAATATCATTGCTTATTTTGGTCACAACACTACAACTATCAAGTTAAAATTGTCATCGAGAAAATAAAGAAATGGAAATGGTATAGTAAATGGCTATACTAACGTCCAGAGCGCGGTGGATGGGGTAGGGGTCCCTATCGTGGCGCTCGGCCTCGAGCAGCAGCGAGTCGGCGTAGGCCAGCAGGCGCTCGTCCGCGTCCCGCAGCCGGCGCTCCGCCTCCACGCCGTAGAACTGCAAGCGGGCGGCTCTCTCCGCATTAACGCGTTCTTCACGCTCCTTCTGTTATTGTTTTGATTCAGTAAAACATTGTGTACTAAAGACAAAAACATTGCTACTGGGGGCTGATTATGTATCTCAGTAGTCAACTTAAAATGGAAAAGTGTACATCAAATAGCTGTCAAATGACGTCACTTGTGTTTGCTATCTCCATTGTATTTTTTTAAGTCACTGGAGATAGCAAATATAAAACACATTTTTTCACAGTTCCCTTTTGGTGATGACGAAACGAAATGCTTTACCGGTTCATTACGACCAAATTACTACTGAGATTACAAGCACATAATTAATAACAGCTACCAAAGGTTTACTAACTTGGGACATGACATTAATTTATTTTTTGTATCGTCGTGAAGTCGTTCTGAAAAAAGCAACCGAGATATTAAGTGCGAGTGTAATTTAAACGGAGAACTTATACAATCGTGTAGACTGTAGTAGTAGTAGTAATCGTGTAGGTAATAGTAGTGTAGTAGTGGTTTTAGTGGAGTAGTTTAGTGTAGTAGTAACATTACATACAGTACTTTGTGCAAACATATTAATAGGACACAAACTGCAAAGTTTTTTTTTAAAATTGGGGCTTGTGAGTCTCCACTTCTTAGTTTCACCAAAGCCTCAGGACCTCTTAATCCGACTCTGACCGTCATAAACTTCACCATAAAAAATAAAAGAAGGTAGGTATAATATTAAATAAGAACGATAAAAAGGTATGACAATGACATTACCCATTGTTTCAAAATAAAGTCTCGATACTCAGAAGTCTTGTGCAATTTCTCCTGACGTAGTTTTTCTTTGTAATTTTCGTGAATCTCCGAGTTCTTGAACCTATTAAAATTTTAAGTTAGTAAGTATCTTCACGCCCATATCCCCGAGGTGGTAGGCAGAGTCACAACCAGGCACCCACGACTAACCGAAGACACTAAATCCCATAATGAGATAGGAGGCGAGCCTATCGCCTACCGGGCACATACCAACATTTTTTTACTAGAAAATTGGAAATACCACATTTTCTTTTTGTTACCCGAGCCTGGATTTAAACTCAGGACCTTATGAAGTCAAGTCCAACACTTGGACCGCTAGACCACAGAGGCGATTAAAATTTTACATGTTAGCCCATTCATTGCCTTAGCCGATACTATGAACTTATACCTAATGCCTTGTGCTAAACGTGGTAATGATACTTGGACTCGATATCGCGTCCACGGCACCTCCAATAAAGTAACTTAAATTCTATCGGAAATTGCTATTTTCTTCCCAAATGGCTTCATACTTTTAAATAATTAAAAGTTAAAATAATTTTAAGTTCGTGTAGTTCCATACAAAAATTTTAAAAATTATAAAAATCAGGGGTTGTAAACTATAAATTAATTTTCGTATTAATTTCTTTTGATATTATTTTTTTGCTTAACGATTCGTTGCGGCTTCCATTGTCGAATACTTTTTGCCATGGTTGTGAACAAATTAGGGGGCTATTCGTTATTACTAGCTAAGTATTTTTTAAGTATCTTTAAAAAAGTATTAAACAGGTGCAAGTTAAATTTAATTGGTTAAATGACTTTTACTAGTTGTAACAGAAAAAACTAAAAGGGGTTTTCTTCATATTAAGATGATGGAATTGTCAAGCCTCAAAAGAAGTTTAAAGAAAGTGCTACATGCACAAAAATGGTCGACAAAAATATTGACCGAGTACCCTACATAATAGTTTTGCATGGATGCACACATTTCAGCCAGTTTGTATCTAATGAACTGTTAAGATTTGATGCTGATCAAAGATATACAGTAATGCAAAAAATCGTTTAGTTTAGAGAACAAAAGATTTTTATCTGTTTGGGCGCACATATTTTCATAACCACGATCCTTCTTTATTATTATTTATAATAACAGTGCCATCGCCAAACAGATTAATATTGAGTATTTTTATTCAAAATAAATCGTGTTGAACAGTTTGTCACTTCTGTTTTATTTTATCGTAGCAGACGCGATTATGCGTCCAAGGCATGGTGCATAAAATCAATGATTTAAGTAGTTTTAAAATTTCTTGTTATATCCAGGAGCCTCTTTGAGACTGTTAACTTTGAATTTAGATGTATGTATACTTTCAATTTCAGATTATTTACTCTTGAAAAGAGGAAAAATAAGACAAGACAAAAGGAATGTGAATGCGCGTTCATGGCACCGGAATAAAGTTTGCTAGGATGCGAATTCCCGACTAAGGCACTGAATGGGTTAGTTATTGATGTTCGTATATTATGTCATAGTTTGTATGAATACTTCCTATGGTTAGGATTGCGTAGCTCAATGGCAAAAGCGAAATCCTTACGGATTGGACATTTTTGAATGCCCGTTTGTAGGTAATATTTATTAATTTATTATATTTCAGGGACTTTGTCACGGTTATGCAATATAAAGTAGTCTAGCTTGGCTCTGTTTTTGACCGGTGCGTCAAAACGTGATAAGTCTACGTGCCTTGACTACATGATATAAAATAAAGTTGCTTCCCTTGTCCCTATGTCCCTTTGTATGCTTAAATCTTAAAAAGTACCTACTGGTAAAGGATTTTGATACGGTTTTCTTAAATAAATAAAGTGATTGAAGAGGAAGGTTTTTAAGCATATTTTGTTACCGTGCGAAAAAAAAACGTTAAATTCATACAAAATGTTCGATAGAAATGCATGATGTTTTTGATTACCAAATTTAATAAAAAAGCTCAACTAAAGCTTAAAAATAGCACAATAAATAGTGTAATTGTTTTTTTGCCCTATTAAGTAAATAGGTACTTTGACCTAATAAACCGCATTCATAAATCACGCTTACCTATTGGTTACAAAATAATAAAACGTATTTACATCGACCGGTCGTCACAGAGTTGGTACATTATTGTAGGCGCAAGAGCATACCAGATTAGAGACGCGTAGGTGTAAACTCGGTTTTACTCGTTTGCCATTATATGCCAGTCCCGTAAGTACCTAGTGACTTATGACTGTCAATAAAAATTAATTAATACGCAAGATATGACAGCATGGCCTGAAGGTCCTGACCAATGGGTGCACAGTCAAAATAATGTCAAAATTGTATGAACAGTAGCGAATCTATCGTCAGATAACGGAGTCAAAATGACAGCTGACTGTGACGTCGAAGATCAAAGACTACAGTGATGATCATAGTATATTAACTATAGTGATGATTACTGTCAATTTTGAATCTCGTGTCACAGACATCCAGGTGATGTCGACAACTCATAAAAACTAAAAATATGTTGCTAAATTCGGAAGTAATTTTAAAAAGTACACATTTTGCAACTTGCGAAACAGAGCCATTACCATGAGTTTACATCTTGTCAAGTTTATACTCGCTACTGTCGCTGTAAATTATTCGTATAAAAACTTTGAAAACACTTTTTAGACCAAAAGTGTCGTAGATCTCGACACGTAACTTACCGATCGTAATCTATGCCAAATAATAGTAAAAAGTGAAAAAATCACAAACTGATATATAACCACTTGAACGTCTACGTAACTACAGCTACGTAAAAAAATGTAGGGTCGTACGTCCACGTAACCATAGTAACTTAGCCGACCGATACAGATAAAATCGGTTGTATGCTAAGGTAACACGATAAAGTTGTACAAATTTGCTACTAGATGCCTCTTTATTTAATGGACTGTAGTATTTGAGCGTCTTTGGCTGTTATGGAGGCGCCCCACCCGAATCCGGTGATAGCATCCGCGTGTGACTACACACCGGTCGCGAACGCTCCCTCTAATCATAGAAGACCTCGCCACGTGTTATAGGATCCTCCGGACCCAATAACCGCGCAAACGCTATTCTCCCAACTCCAAACCGGAACACGATAAATTCACATCACTTTAACATAACACTACACCGTCGCCGCCGGTCTCGGCGACGAAGACCTCTCTTGCGCCCGGCGCCTCACGCCGAGTGACGAGCCACAAATACTTCTACACCAAGTCCACCCAGTTACCAGAACGCAGCACCAAGTCGAGGTACGGTCTCCCGGGAGACAGCCCTTGGTGCTGGCGTTGTAGGTAACAGCCCAATCCATCTAAATAATGATGTCTTGGGCTGAGCACTCTGCTCGGCCCACAAAGTTCGGTGTAGTTGTAAAAAATCGTAAGATTAGCAGCAAATTAGTCATTCAAAAAAAAAAAATATTGAGGCGCCAGTATTCCGAAATATGAAAAAAAAAACAATTGTTCATTGAACGCTTTGTGAAGTGAAAGACGTGCTGTGACGAATTGGTTTTAAAATGTAAGTATTGGTTTTGTTTATTTATGTGTGGTATATTAATGTAATCCTTATGCAACAAACTTTGTTATTACGTATTAATATAAAGTGTTTTAACAAAATATAATAATAAATCAACATGACAAACTGCCGCTCTAGTAAAAAATTTCATGTTCCGATATTTAGACTCATAAGTCTATATTTCAAATAGTTTTATAGTAAAATATTACTTCATTAAAAAAAATAGGTATTTAGGATTAATATTGTATATTTATATTAACAGAAAGTTAGCGATCCATTAAGTATTTTAGGTTTTGTCACTGTATTCTGCTGATGATTTTCGCGCGTATTCCTACGTTACCATGGCTACTTAGGACGTGTGTATATTTATCACAATAAGGCTTTATATAGACGAGCAGTTTGAGTGTTGCATTGTCAACGTTTTTAAGTTGTTTTTATATTTTAACTAGCGGCCCGTCCCGACTTCAAACGGTTATGAAATATACATATAAAGCTTTGTTTTCAATCACTTTATCTATTAAAAAACCCAGAATCAGAATCCGTTGCGTAGTTTTCAAGATTTAAGCATACAAATGGACATAGGGACAAAGGAAACAACTTTGTTCTATATTACGTAGTGATAACTAGCGGCCCGCCCCGGATTCTCATGGTTATTAACTGTACATTTAAACCTTCCTTTTTTATTACTTTATCTATTAAAAAAAACCGCATCAAAATCCGTTGCTTAGTTTTAAAGACTTAAGCGTACAAAGGAACAAAATGACAGAGGAAGCGACTTTGGTTTATACTATGTATTGTTTCTAACTGCGTATTAATATTATAATATTTTTAATAACTTATACGATATGTTGTTTGCAAGAAAAGTATGCCTAATGATATACAATAATTCAGAACCTAGATATTGTACGACCTTTGAAAAAAAATTCGAAAGCTACAAGAAAACTTGTTTGTTGCAGTACTATGTTCCTACCTACCTACCTTCTGGACCTTGACATGGCTTCTATGTCCCGTAATACTAATGGTAAGACGTTTCTCTCATTTTTATGTGCAATAAAGTAGTAATAACGAAGCTATATTATCCACGCGCTGGTGCTTATAATAGCCCAAAATACTAACATTGAGTGTTAACTATGAGTGTCAAGCTAACTGGTACACTTACATACTTATCATTTTTTATCGGAGGCATATTTCTAATAGCTTTATGAATTATTTACTGGATATTGGATCAAACTTAGCGTCTATCAGATCAATAAGATCGATCGAACCATACCATTGGTTCTAATACAGATAATTTTTAAAAAATAAAGCTGTTTACCAAAAAATTATGAAGTGTTTCTTGGTGGTTGTTAGTTCAGTGCATGAAATGTAAGGAATGATTTATTTATTAATTTACTGTTTTAATTTTATATAAAAATAATCCTTAAGATCCTTTAAAATATATACACATCTTAAGAATTTAAGTTTTTTGAGTTGTTTCTTTGTATGGTAGACATGCAAAAACTTTGACTTTGCGTATAAGTTTTTTGTTTGCATATAAGTTTGCGTATAAGATATTAGCGATACGTGTCATTTTTTCCCTTTTTTAGGTATGGGCCACCTTAGCCGCTTGTAACGTTTTCGATAAGTATCAAAGTTGGGATTTTTACAAATGAAAAATCATACAGAAATCAACCCTTTGGAACCTTCTGAGGTGGAGACTCCTACGTCCAGAGCATCAAGTTCACTCGGTAATATGGATAATTGTGATGGATATAGGATGAATATATGTCAATACTAAGTAGTTTGTTATTAATTATAAGTTGAACATGTACAACAAGACCAGTGGTGGAAGAATTCTGTATTGCAACTCGGCTGGGCAGGTCAACACCACCTTGTATATTCTTGCCGGACCTGAGGGTAAGGTAGCCGACAGATTTGCATAATAGGACTAACGACCCGGCGGCTGTAGAACAGCGACAAAACTCCAACATCACCACATATATTCATGTAGTCATGTCATGGTCATGGTAGACTTACCTGTATGTTTGTCCACTGTCTTATAAAAAAAATATATGCACATGTGCTATATAAATTTCTCTACAAAAGTAAATTAGACCTAATACAATGGTAACTTAAAATATTTCACCCGGCTATAAATTATGAACTTAACTTTAAACTTTACAACACAAGCCCATAGATTTCCATTAATAATTGAGAACAAGTGTTAGCATTAACAATTGTTGTTGTTGCATTGACAACTTGAAATGCTTTTATCTTATAAATTTGTAAAGAGTGTACTGTAGCCGATACACCTATATACTAAGACAAACACCTTAGCCATAGAACAGCAACGCAACTACAACATCTATGGTGTTTATACGACGCGGTTGGCTCTTACTATCAGATCCATGATCGTCCGTTGTCTTATCATACAGAAACATATATACACATGTACTATATGTATTTTATTTATTAGACTTAAAGCAAAAACGTTTTTAAGTAGAAAATCGCACGGCTATAAATATTTCACATGGCCATAAATTACCAAAACCAATTGAGAACAAGTGTTAGCAGTAACAATTTGAATGCTATTGTCTATTGTACACAAAGGAACGGTCAACGGATACCAGCTTCTGCGGACCACCTATGGTCTGCAGATGTTTTTAAGTTACATAAATTACTCCTTTTTTTAAACTTTCTTAGAGAAGTGTCACACTTTTGTGTAGCTTTAGACATTATTTATTATTTCAATTATTATAATTAACTTTTCACAAAGTAATCCAATTTTATATAAGTAAGAAACTAATATAATAAAAGCAACTCTATAATTTACTACAGTATTCCTTAATAACTAATACGTAGCGATGACATGGGCAAAATATAGCTTCAGTAAAATCTATTTACTTCTTAAATCAATTACGAAATGTTACAATGTTGTGTATGATACGATGTGCAATAAAGTTATATATATTTTTTTTATTTTATTGTAAACTGTAATGGATAACATGTAGGATCATCTCTGGCTGAGCACTCTACTCGCCCACTAGCCCGGTGACGTTGTTAAAGTCAATAGACGTACACAACAGTAGTCATTTCGAAAAAAAAACATGTAGGAAATTGTTTAAAGATTAACGATAAATTAAAAATAAATTCCTAAAACAATACATATATAGTTGTATTATTAAAATCTATACACTACTAAAATCCTTACACGGTCAGTCATCTTTTAATAATTTTGTCACTGGAAACGATAACAGTTTAATGCAGAAATTGTTAATTTATTTAGATTTAAAATGGTACTCCATAGATTCCAAATAAATAAATATTTAAATGAAAATATACGTACTTGAATAAAATGTACCTACGGTTTTATAACTTATTAATAAACATAAGTATATTATTGTACTCCAAGGATTGATATGATATCATAGTCTGTATTACAATGTAATAAAGACTCCAAGGTCAACTTGAACCTTAGAGCACTTTTTCTCTGATTATTAATTAGTTGGTTAATGGTTTTTAACAATAATTGTCACAATAATAAATAAATGTATATGGACAAATTATGCAAAATTTAATCTAACCTAAATTATATGCATGTTTAATAGGTGTTATTCAGCTTGATAAATACAAAGAAGTACTTATATAAATACCAGAATAAATTTAATAAACACCCAGACCCAGACCAGACCAGAATAAATACAGACACTCAAACATTCGTAATGCATCTGTACATTACATATTCCATAAAATTAATATGTAAAAAACATTTCATAAAATGAAATAATTTTGACTTTAATTAAATCAAATGTTATTTGATTAAATTATTTAAGGTGTAAATTTTACAGTGATTTTACTGATGCTGTTATATGAGTAAAACCGGTAGGCTATGTATAAAACAGTGAGTGATACGTAAATCTGCACAAGCGTTTCTTCGTTTAAAAATGTTATTGTTCATCACACAAATGGCTACCCTCGTTGAGAATCGAACCCGAGATTTGCGGTTGGTCGATAGAGTCAGGTGTGTACGCTAGCCTATCGGCCAATGAGTCAGTCAAATATTTGACTCGAACACACACAAACGTATCTTTTTTTATGATATTGAAAGGCAAACAAGCAGACGGATTTCCTTTATAAGAAATTCACGCCGCCTAGAGACATTGAATATGGTAATGGTGAGCTGTAAACCTGAGGGCGAGATATTAGGCTTCGAGCAAAAGTAAGTTTACCGACTATTTTTTATACTCAAAAACGGGACACGACAACGACAACCACTGACGTTAAGGTGGCAGAAATAGGTAAAGTTTTGCGGTATTTTTTTTTGGCTAGAATCGTAGTGCAATTGACTAGAATCCTCTGGCAAGCGCACTTCTGACTAATGAACTCCTAACTGGTTTTATTTTTATACAAATTTGAAAGGAGAACAATTTTATCGTACATGATTTTTGCATAGTTTTAATAGTTAACGCAACGCATGCGATCCTGGAGATACAGATCATGATAATCTAACTTTTTCTCAAAAATACTGCGTGGTCCTCTTGTCCCTTGTCCTTGATATGTGTATAAAACTTCAATTCAATCCGACCTTTTAAAGTGGGAGGAAAACACGTACTAAGATTTCGTCACGTAGTAACGTAGATATGTACCAACGAAGTTAATACGTTTGCTGTGGCATTGTTTGCGCTTGACTTTCAGCTAGTGCGTTGTGGGGTCATATAAACCCTAACAGAACTTTTTTCAGAGCGTTGTGAGGTCATATTTACCCACAGTTACTCTCAGTTTAAATTTACTGAGTAGAAAAAATTTATCTTCACGCCCATATCCCCGAAGTAGTAGGCAGAGGCACAACCAGGGCACCCACAACTAGCCGAAGACACTATGTCCCACAATGTGATAGGTGGCAAGCATCGACCATATATCCCAATAGACGCCTATTCTTTATAATTTCGATTTGAAACAATTCTGGCAAATAGCTGAGGTGCGGGGAAGTGAGGAACTGCTTTCTTATTGGCCTTTGCAATGAAAACACGTCATATTCATGAACAGATATGAAAGATTAGGGATGAAACATATTAATACGAACAATATATTTTATCGATATGCCTTTTATTTTATGAAGTACGACATTGTAACGGATTATATCGCATTTTATTATTGCACGTCACATCGCACCTATGCAACTCAACGTCTCAAGGTTACATATTTTTGCACCTTACACCTGTAATTGGCGTTTTGTAGGGGAGGAACATAAGTCGAATATTTTTAATGTAATATATTTACTTAATCAAAGTATGAACCATTGCTTCCTATGCACATTTGCCATCTCATAGGTAATTGATTGCTCCCTCTACTAAAAAACGGGACGGAAT
>NJDC01002117.1:603955-619442 GCA_002245475.1 Calephelis virginiensis | reverse complement strand
TACATAGAAATACTTAAATAGATACAAGAATAAATTTAATAAACACCCAGACCCGGAAATGCAGACATCTAAATGTTCATCACACAAATACCTGCCCCCGTCGGGAATCGAACCCGAGCCCCGCGGTTGGTTGGCGTACTTAGGCGTGTAAGCTAGCCACTCGGCGAACGAGGCGGTCAAAAGAAAATGTCTTTCATATTTTCTGTTAAAAATAAGGCTGCCCGGGATCGGATTTGTGCCTGTAGGCGATAGGCTTGCCATCTATCACACCTCACCTAGATATTCTGCTATCTTGTAATAAATTTAAATTTGATACAATTCTTAAAATACTCCACCGACCAACGACCGAAGCTCGGTTTCGATTCTCGACAGGGGCAGGCACTTGTGTGTGCATATTTAGATGTTTGCATTACTGAGTCGTTGTGTTTGTTAAATTTATTCCAGGATATATTTAAGTATTTCTATGTATTTTTATCGTTGCGTAACATAAATAACAGAATTTATTATGTTCTTACCTTGAGGTTAGATTGAACATGTGTACTATATCTACTATTAACCTATCTAAGATAAGAGATAGTGCTATTTTAGATCAATAGCCAGGTAAAAACTCAATAATTACCAAAAATATCTTAGCAACAAAACTCTAGAAGGCCTATCTCAAGGATATTTATTATTGTTGTTTTGCGGCCAATATTAATACCCTGAGACAAGAGATAGTGCTAGAACTGATCTACAGCTGCCAGGTAAACGCTGCTATTTTCAATATTTACCATCTTAGCAACAAAACTCTAATAGGCCTATCTCTATCTGGAGATAGGTTATTAATATTGGCCGTTAGTATCGAGACAGTCTGTAGGAATGCTTACAAAATCCGTATCCAGTGTCTATCAGCTTCTTTGACTCGTTGTTTCGCCGGGAATGCGGCACTGCATATCATGTGCGTTGAGCTTAGCACTCGGAATAACTGCGATTGTTCCGACCGACCATAAAACGTCAGCGGGCCAGAATTAGAATTGAAGTGTCCACTGTACTCTCCCAATAGTGAAATAACTATCGCCTTACGGCCAATGTTAATAATGTATCTTAATCTTATGGATTTTAAAGCAATCTAGATAGCTGCGTATCCGCCGGCCTATCCTATACCTCATTCCCATATTTATCCTGTGCACAGATATATTATTGGCAAGCGATAACATAAAAATGGATCAAAATATCAATCTTGGACAGCGAGTTTTGGATTAGCATTGATTATTAATATTGGCCGTAAGTCCGTATCTGTGGGCATGTACACTTTTTAATATATGGTATTCTGAATTGCGCAAAGTGGTTCTTCTGTGCACTGGTCAAATTTTATTGTCCACTGTCCTCTTTTGGAGACGGTTTTTGAAGACATTTTTGAAGACATTTTTGGAGACGGTTCTCTTAAACGTATAATGCTTCTATAAATTTGTTACGTTTTCCCAGGGAAAATGGTTTGTGGATTTTGATAAAATTTTAATCTGGAATACACGTTTTTCCTGTGTTGTTCCGAGATCTGCCTACCTATAATCTTCTAGTGGCAAGTATGGGTTTATACTAACAGGACCATTGGTAGTAGTGTTGTGCAGAAAATTGGGCGGAGAGACTTGACCACCGTATATATTTCTATTGCCACAACGACTCATGTTCCGAGCAGGAGTGTGGGAAAGGAGGGTGGACTTTTACAGTATTCTTAGTTTCCCGGCCAAAAACTAAAAATACTAGAGAAACACATATACTATCTATCTAAATCCCTCTAATATCTTATTACCATAATAACCTCGAGTGCTTGTTCGATGTTTAAAACAAAAAGTATCTTCACGCCCATATCCCCGAAGAATTAGGCAGAGGAACAACCAGGGCACCCACGACTAGCCGAAGACACTAAGCCCCACGATGTGATATGTGGCAAGCCTATTTTCAAAAAAATAAAGGCAGATTAATGGTCGCACTCAGAGACGTCAATTACAATTTAATATCTCATTACGGCACAATTTTCTGTAGAAATGTCGACATAATGATTGATTAAAACATAATTGTTGTCTTTGAGTAAGTGCAATTTCGATAAAAGTTTCTTGACACTAAGTACCCAGAGCATAATTTAAACGCTGTTAAAATGCAAAAATCTAATTTAATTTCAATTGACTAGCATATACAATAAACTGGTATATAATAAAACTAGCTGTTACCCGCGGTTTCGCTCGCGAAAAATTTAGATGTAAGCTATCCTATCTTTCAAGTTAGACCAAACTGCACACGGTGTGTAAATTTAATTAAAATCGGTTAAGTGGTTTAGGAGTCCATTGAGGACAAACATTGTAACACGAGATTTATATATATATTAAGACAAACTAATAAAAGACATGAGAAACAGCAGCTAACAAAGCAGTTAATAATTAAAATGGATTCTTCTAGTAAAAAGCTTCGAGGAAAACACAAAAAAATAGACGAAATCAGTGTTTTTTTACTTGTTTATGTACTATAACTAAAAGCAAAACTAGTTAAAAGGAATACGCGAACATAATATACGAAATGAGTGTTTTTTTTTACTTGTTTATGTACTAGTGATAACCTTAACATTCACAAAAATAAATAACCAAAAGCAAAACTTATGTTATTGCTGCTAAGAGCCATCTCAATTACGTTATCTTTTAAGCAAGCCGCATCGAAATCGGTCTATTCGTTTATGAGTTATGACACAGACACACAAGGACAAGTCGAACTTATGACACCCCTTCTTGTCGGTCGAGGTTTACAAAACCTGTGACTACAAATGATCATCATTGGAGACAATTGCAATGGCGACATTTGCGCAAACGTAACAACGTAAAAGTAGCAAACGTAGTCCTCGCGCAGGTGGCTTCATAGCAGTTTTTTAATGTTCGGAATTGAGTGTCTACTGGATCAAACGTGTCTAATGTTTTAAGTAGCGCCCTGCCTTTCCTTTGATAGATCCGTCAATAGGTTACTCTTACCGCCAGGAGATCCACCTGTTTTTTTACCATTATCCATAATATTATAAATGCGAAAGTCTGTCTGTCTATTCCGCTTTCACGACTGAACCGCTTGACCGATTTTGATAAATATTTAAACAGCCTGTACGAAAGTAAGACACCGAGTTCAAACATAGGTTACTTTTTTCAAAAACTACGCCCATAGGGGATTAAAGTTTGTAAAAATCGTAATTATTTAACGCTGATGAGGTCACAGGCAAACAGCTAGTAAAAATAAAAAAAAATATTGTCCTCGTGTTTTTAATTAATCCAATATCTTTTTTATCTATAAGCTGTCCCGGCAAACTTTGTTTCACCCGTTCAGTTTGTATGGGGAAAAACAAAGTATTGTTTTCCCATTTTCCCTGCAAATTTCCTGGTTGTTCTATTCGTAGGAACCTTCTTCTGACAATAACTAATATAACAAAAAAGAATTAGCCGAATCGGTTCAGCCGTTCGGAAGATATGCGTTTATCAACACATTTAGCAATACATATTTATATTATAGATTAAAGATGAATGAATTCACCATTTTTTTTCTGGGAATGTTTCGATGCATATACTCTGCTTTTTATGATTTGATAATATGTAAGAATATCCTGTGTAAGTTACGAGTACCGAGAATTAACAAGCCTTAATTAATTTGACCCTAGATTGTTCGGGGAACAACTTGCTAACGTAATAGTAATGGTGAAAGTAGTTTTGGTAAGAATTATTTTCAAATCTTAAGATCAACGACACAGAGTTTAGAATATGATGTCCGTGAACAAATTTCTTAATACTTTTCATTTTTAAAAACCAACAATGTTATTTTAATCTACGAGGGCAAGATTAAAGAGATTCTTAATTATAGGTCGTAAAGAAAATACAAAAACCCAACTGCGTCTGCTGAATAGCATTTTTTATGTCTACTATTTGATTTATTGAAAAAAACATCTGTATATTCTTGGAGATTCAACTAAAATCAATCTTCAAGTTTGTACAGAGTTTTGACACCATCTTTACTTTTTTTTTATTTGACAACGCGCGCGAAGATCTGCCTCGATGGCTGGCCCGCCAGTTCTTATACGTCCTCAAGTTAGTGAAAAAATAGTTCGCCTCCAACAATAGTTATATAAAAATTTGGTGTCAGTGTCAGGGTTTGTTACCATATTCCTCCGTAACGGCTGAACCGCTTTTTTATTTTTAATATATAATAAGCTAAACTAAAAATTAAATAATTAAAAATTATAATAATTTCAACTAGGATATTATATTAATGATAAGTAATATAATATGGTCATATAATGCATTTTTATTTTATCTTTAGCTGATTTCAGCTTTATATTGATTTTGTTGATCTATAGCGATAAGGTGATATAATCGGTAGTGGAATAATTTAAAAAAAACTACAATTAAAATTAAGTTAAAAATCTCAAGACATATTACGCTATTTGATGTTATCCGAACTAAGCAAATTCTAACAAATTGTTGAAAACAATAGACCATTTAAAGTTGGAAATCTTTATTATAGTATGTATAGTATTATAGTAGGTATATAGAAAATGATTAAAATTCCATTTTTATTCCACACATCTGACTTTCTGCCAGGCAGCTTGTAAAAGGCGAGCATATGCTTTCCGTCACTAACACCGTGACATCCTACTAGGTGGTGGTAGGATTGGTACCACCGCCTTACCTATTCCTGCCGCCATAACGTCATTGCTTGCGGTTGACGTGTTCCGGTTCGAAAGGTAATGTAGCCGGTAAACTTATTTTTGCTCTAGGCCTAAGATCCCGGCTTTATGTTGTTGTCTGCTTGTTTGCCTTCCATTATCACAAAAAAAAAACAGAAGATCCGGTGGAAGAAACTCAGCGGCCTTGTCTTTGTCTTGTATAATCTGGATTTTTATATTTTTCTGCAAGAGATTTACTCTTACTTCCACTGCCCGTGTTGGTGCGGTTGATCCCCTGAGTAACGTCATCTGTCTCTCTGCCTGGCAGAACGTAAGAGGCGAGTATAGGTCAGATGGGTCAATAATAATATGACCAATGATGGTCGAGTGCTATGCAACTTGTTCAGGTAGAAATCTACTACCTTATTTCTGTCGTCATAGTGACAGTCGTGTTACATAGGGTACGGTACCGGGTAGACTTTCACACAATAACCCTAAAATACCGGCCACAGCGTCGCTATCTGACATCTATGGAGTAAGCCACGGCTATTTCTAAACATCACCACTACCAGGGCCTCAATCAGCGGCCACGTCTGGAGGTTATCCCTGACGACATGGGCTCAGACCATCTGCCTGTGCTCACTGTCCTCACGGGTATCCTCACCCGACTCTCGCCAGCAGCGCCACGTCTACTACTGGACTGGAACAAATTCTCTCACGAGATGGAGGCTTACACCCCGTCCCGTCCCGTCTCTTCGCCCAGTGATGTAAATCAGCTGACTGACGAACTGACTCCTGTTTGCTTGTTACATCGGCATAATTGTATTATTGTATAATTACATCGGCAGAAAAAAATGCTTCATGGAATTGCTCCACAGTAATGTTTCGCAGAATTTTTAGTAATTTTAATAAACACTATTGTATGTTATGTCAATCAATGGTTCCAAATTCTTCGAATCTCATCGTTTACTGGAGCGTACTGTTGATTCGCGGATATCATATTATATGGGCCGTACTTCCATTGTTATTTAGGTCTGCTTACAGGGACGGATGCAGGAATATTATTTTAGAAAAGCACAAGCTAAGTTGAAATAAAAAAGGTATTTTCGTTGTTCCGGACATAAGAAAATTAATGAAACAAACAGTTTTCAATGACAAAATGAAATTGAATTAGAAGCCTTGAAGTCTTTTATGGAAGTAGTGAGATATTTTCGAAGGAGTCATAAAAGTGGAAATTATAAGGAAATTGTAAAGAAAATTATTGAAAATTTTGGAAAAATGGGGAGTTGATGTTCATTGAAGTTCACTTCCTTAATTCGCATTTAGGGCACATAAATTTACATGTTAGAAATAAACTAATATGAAAAAGACTATCTTTAAGCCCATATCCCCGAAGAGATAGGCAGAGGCACAACCAGGGCACAATTTATGCGAAATGATTAATTATGTGTAATAACTACTCTATATATAGATATCTTTAAAATACATTCGGATTTCCGAAGCTGGACGAATATAGCCGAAGTTTATTATTTAAATAGGACTACTGTACTTTTTTAAAGAGATTTTGTTATTTCTTCTACATACCATCGTAGCACAATAAAGTGGAACCTGAAGTAAGTCAGTTGGACTCTTTTTGGATGATGACTCACGATTAACTAGAATCATTGTGTTTTATTGATGTTTACGCCATCATTGGTAACGGGGCCGAACGATCGGTTTATCAGTTCCTATATGTTTCTGTATTTAGGTTCCGTGTGTGAAACGCATCTGGAACGCCTTGTGGCCTATTTATAAAATGAGTTTAGATGGCTCGGATCAATCTTATTGGGGACATACTTGATCTGTATATGTGATTTGATGTTTAAACGCAGTGAAAATGAACAAAATTGACCTTATTTTCGTCTATGAGTCCATTTTAACAATGATAGTTAACAAGCAACCACTTAGTCTTTGTTATTATACTTTATTAATTATTTATATAAACACGCTTAATTTCTTCAACTGCCTATCGCATTTAAAAGTTAATTATCTTGCGTTTATATAAACCTTACTCTTACTTTTACTGTATTATTAATAAACGCGGCGTAAATTACTCCAAGGTTTAACCATGGATTGTAGTCCTTATTACAATGTGATACAGACTATAATATCAACTTAATTTTACACCGACCTTAGTTCATGTTTATTAATAAAACGGTTAAAGTTTTAACCATATATCATGTTCTGAAATTTAGTTAAATTGCTGAAAGCTAGATTTAAAGAATGTAGATGAAGAATAGTGTGTTGCAAATCTTAACCGCTCGTTCACAAATGCGATCTCCCTACCAAGGCTTTTATCTTTATCAAGAAATCGAGATGAAAACTAGGGCTTGCCCTATAAGTCTGGGCACGTTATTTTTGATTTTTTAGTACCGTGAAAATACCCAGGTGTCAAAGAAGATTGTTGTTTTACAAGCCAATACTTGGTGATTGAATATTACATATATGAAATAAATTTAAAATTATCTGTTTGCGGAATATGTGTGTTTATAAGATGTTACAAAATTATAATTATATGTAATAATTATTTACGTATTCTACCACCTTGTGGTGTGCAAATGTTTTAATATTTATAAAGAAAAAAAATGTTTAATTTCATCTATTTTAATATTAAAAAAATGTGTTCTTAAATTCATTACAAGATTGATTGTTAACTGTTTTGAAATTAAAATAAATTTAACCTAACTAACGTTTTCAAACCTAGCCAAACAAATATGAGAAGAAACGGCTAAACAAATTTCCCGACAACCAAGACTTTAATCTGTCTGCTTTGACAGATACGGCGAAATAAATAAAACGTGTGGGTAATTACATTTCTCTTTGGCAACATTAATTGCGCCCTCCTTAGCGAGCAAACTTACCCGGCTCGAATTGAATCGAATCTATCGAAATTGCCATTATGACGAGACCGAAAGTTCGTATTATCAGTTTTTTTAAGTTTCTGTATTTAGATTTCGTGTAAACCACATCTGGAACGCCGCGTGGACTATTTATAATTGTCTACATAAATAAAGCACACTTTATTTCACATAATGTCATAATGAAGGTTAAACTTTAAGTTCATCTCCATTCAATTTAAATTTTTGATTGATATTTGTTTTTGTTCTGTTTTCCATAATTTATTTAAATTTTAACAGCAGCTGGCAGGTACAGGCAATACGAACTATAGAGACGTCGCCTCGTAAGCCCAAAGAGATAGAGGTACAACCAGGGCACTCAAGACAACCCGAAGATACTAGTTATCAACGTGTGATAGCTGGCAAAACTTTTATTAAAACATAGAATAGGATTTGAATTGAATTGGAATCACTTTTTTGTTGTTTGACTCGGGAATCATTTTTTATGTTTCACTTAAAATAAAAAGTGTGTCGAAATGTCATAAAGCATATTTTTATTTTATTTAAACATTTTGTACACAAATAAAAATTGTGAGTACAAAAGGCGAACTTAATGCTAAATACATTCTCTCCCGGTCAACCTTTAGGCTAACAGAGATTAAATATGTAGGTACCAAATAAACAAAAGCAAAGAATAAAACAAATAAATTTGAATTTGAATGAAACTACCTCATACTGGCATACTAACAAAACACCGTACATACAAATTAAATAATTCCGTAATATATAACTACATAGTATACTATATAAATTATGAATAGATAATTATAGAAACAATGAATGTTACATACAAAATATAAATAAAATAAACAGCAAACAAGGCCAAATTTCTAACCAGACATAAATAAATATCAAAATAAATAAATATATATAAATAATTATGTCTGATGAAACAAACATGCAATAGTAAAGCACTAAATGCAATTTTCAAATAGATATTCATACGTTTTCATTTTGATATTTATTTCAGCGTTAAGAACCATAATTCACACGTAACATGTAGGTACATTCTACATTCATAAATTATATTTGCAACACAGAACGGACAGTTCAAATACCTGTAAACAAATTTTATCGTAGGAACTTTCTCACACATAGGTATTTAGAATAATTTCATCTGAACCACTTCTGACGCGTTTCGTGTCACTTCTACAACTCGTTATAATATAATATTAATACAACTGTCATATAGTTTGTAAGGTACAGTGAGTGAACGAAATATCTGACCCCTGTAAAATAATTTTACCCCTGTAAAATACTTTTAAAGAGACTTGTAGGGTTACTCTTGAATATTGATTTCATGAAAATTGGAAATTTGAATCGGATTCTTCATTTTAGGTATTCTGGAACACAGTAATAACGGATGATTAACATTTTGTTACAACAAAAGTACAATGAATCGCATAAAATCATCTGTTGTTTATTATTAATTAAACTTTAATAATTCGCTAGTATTGTGTTCAAGAGAACCTAAAGTGACAGATCCGACTCCAATTTCCAATATTGCATTAATCGAGATTAAAGCGTAACCCTACAGGACCAGAGACCATGCTCCATTTTATTTCTGTTGGTCACATGATATAGCAAATATGAAACACGTCATTTGACAGCTATTTGATGTACACTTTACCCCGTGATCGTCACTAAAAAGATACTAAATAGATATTTATTTTGCTTATTATACAAATTTAAGGAATCTAAAGTTGACTATAACATGGCTCTCCTAGTGGTAAGAAATGACTTGTAGATGTCATAGGTAGGTGCGTTTCTGACCTGTGGCCTGGTGTTAGGCACAATTGAATAGTTAAACTATATCACAGACTTGAACACGTACTCTTTTTTTTGCAGGTTGCTAAGTTGTGTTGTAAGTATGTTTGCATTGAATCTTGGAACTGAATTTTAGGGTAGTAGTGTAGGTAGGGCAGTAAGAAAATCTTAGCTGATGAACATAGATAGTCTTGAGGTCTTGGTATTTATTAAATTTATTTCAGTAACTATAACTATATATATATCGTCTACTAACATTCATAAACATTTTTTTTTCAAGAAGGAGGAGATAAATATCATCAAAAATTCTAGAATTGGTCTATAAAAATACACTTGTTTAAATATATTAATATAACGTCACGTGTACGTTTCTTTAAATTATATTTACAAAAAACGTACACATGACTTTGTATTAAATCATATTTAATGAAACATAACATGACTTTTGTTGAAGGAAATGGACATATGATTGTGTACTAAATTTTATTTGAGGAAACGGTCACATGATTTTGTAACAATCATATTTGTGAAAGCGGACACATGCCTGCTAAACCTTATTTAAAGAAACGTACACGTGACTATGTTACCCTGTTTAAAGAAACCAACGCAAGACTTTGTATTAAATTTTATTTAAGGAAACGGACATATGATTTTGTGTTTAAGATGTACACACAATACACACGTATTTATATTCAGTTCAAAATAGATTGGTTTCTACGCCCACCACGGATTGATTGTTGTATAAAGCATCTTCAAGTTTAAAATATTTATAAACAAGTAAAATTGAAATATTTTTATATACCTACCAGTACTCGCCCGTTGGTCGAAATTCGACCATAACAAATTTTAATAATATATTGTTGATAAGAACGCCTTCTTTTCTCAAAACCAACTACTTTGTTTCCAAACTATTTGGTGCGCCATCTGTGATTTTTTATCGTTATCATCAATATATTTGTTTGTGTATTTCAAATGCATGGTAGTGTGGGGTAATGTTTTATTTATTGATTTAATGTACTTTTTAAGAATTATTATTGAAAAATATTAGCGTTCTGCACTTCTCCTACACATAAACTATAAGTGTGCCAAATTTCATTCTCCTGCGTCCGCGCAATTTTCGTAAAAAGGGGTCCAAAGTTTTGGCATCACGTATTAATATAGATGATATTTCTATGCGTGTCATTTATAATCCCTCAGCTATTCTAGATATTTATTACAATTGTAAACAGTCTCCAACAGCTTTGCCAGTACACTTTAAATTATTATTTTGGCAGCGTTTGATCGCGGATGCATTTTGTCTTCTCTGTATGCCGGGCGTTGTTTTATATTAGTATTTATAGTGCACGATACTCGTCTCATTAGATAGACCGTAAAATTAGGTCGTTGACTTCGTGAACTTCTAATTTCGTTCATTGTTTTTCATTTTATGTTATTACTTATTACACAAGAGTGTAGTATAAGTTTGAGAAGCGCATTTGTGGAGGAATTGTTTTTATACATGTCGTCAGATAGCGGAAGAACTGTCTGTATATTACATTCAAATATTCAAGGAAAGATGATTTTTATTTGCTATTGCAATTATTCAATAAAAATGAAATCAGTTTTATTATTTTTTAATACGTTTTCTGTTACGTGAATATTTTTATATAATGATTGTTTTAGGTTGAGTGTCCTAGTCACCTTTGCATTTTTTAATGCAAGATTTACATCTGCATTTTTGTGTGGTTTTTAACTATAAAACTTGTCATGTACTTTTCTTTTCGTTCTTCCTTTACTGATTTTAATGAAATATAGCTAGATTTAAGTTTAATTTAATCGCTTATCATCTAATCATTAAGTTTGATCCATTTCTGAATAGTTTACAAATTATACCTCATGAGATCTTATATGATGGTTTGTGCGTGATTGCATTTTTTCAAAGCTGTAGTTGGTAAAAAGTACTACAAACTAGTCTACGTCAGCGGGTTCTTTCAAATGAATTACAACTATGTTATTTGTTTTTTTTTATGTAATTTACGTCCAAGGTTTTGAATCAGATTGGTTTTATAATAAAGCATTAGACTTATAGATATATTTTTTTGTAATATTCCAGAATCAGATGATGATATCAAATTTTTTTTGCACTTCCAAACGTCTGACTTACGTATTCTTATTATTTTCTATGGACTATCTTTCGTATACAGACCCGATTGCTTAGTGACAGTACTACCTGTTGCCCGGTCTTCCTACACACGTTTAAGTGACGTTTCATGGTTAGTGATGAGTTTCCGCAATAAAATGTATTCTAAATGTCGATCCGGGCTATTAGCTAAACTTTGAACGAAAATTGTTCAAAACCCGTTTATTAATTTTTACTTGAAAGCTGTCGAACTGACAAATTTTAGTAAACTACGTTTCGGGTTAGGTATACTATATGCAATACGTAGCATTGTTTTTCAAAAAAATAGTCATATACATAAAATGTAGTATTTTTACTGTTTTGCTATATCCTCTAGAGACCCCGTATCCTCAGACGAGTACATAGACTTTTAAAAACCCGTTTTCTTTGTTTTTTGGCGAATTTAAATTTTAGGGCGCAATTTTGGGCGAGGACATAGTATAAGTATGCACTCGTATAAGTACATAGACGACTCACCGGAAAAGCTCTCTTAGTTTCCGTGCCACCCCTGGTACTAATATACCATATAAAATTATATATATTTTTTTAAAAAAGCTCCGAACTCTAGAGGATAATAGCTTCGCTTGGATCCTATGTTACTTTTTAAACATCTAAAAATAAATACCAAGTTTCGTGACGATTGTTTAAATAGTTTTCGTTTGAAAGTGTAACAAACTTACTTCGCGTTTATAATGTTATGTAGGTATAGTAGGGTTGTATATAGATATTGAGTTAAAAAAAATATGAAATTGCGATGCTGTCATTGACCGACCTACATATTTTGTGCTAGTATGAAGTATTGCTGAATGACAGAACGGTGGGTAAATTTAGAAGTGGACGAGAATTTTTTCGAGGTCAGGCTAGAGGCAGCGGTGCGGTGGGTACGTCGCTTTCAGTTACGTCATAGGCTGCACACGCGCCTTCGACGTTTTATTTTAGTTTTAATTGTGGACGCAGACTAGAAACTAACCGACGGCAACTCCATTCCTAGTTGCCAAGAGACATAGATTTGGGTTGGATGTATTGGTGTGTATATTACGTCTTTACGAATGCTGCACCGATAAAATGATAAATGGATAGGTTTATGCGTTTATATTTGACAAGATCATACAAACAAATTGTGTAGATGTATTGTTGGCACTTGGTGAAATAGGTTTTAAGAATTTATTTCTCATACAAAACATAAAGTTTCACTTAAAATGAGATACTAAACAAACATATCATATGAACAGTTAAATAAGTGTCTCTGGAGCATTCATTACAAAAAAAATCTCAAATCATAGAGTAGGTCTACTAAATAGGTATTTTTTTAACTCATTTTTATATCCATTTACTAAAACACATTTTTTTATATAATTCGGTAAGTTATTATATATTTGTACTCCCTGAAACAATATAGTTTTTTGCCATAGCTCGTTCGCATTTTAGGTAGCTGGATTTTATATTTATTTCTCAAAAAATGAGTCGGGTTTTTTTACTTGCAAAGTTAAATTAGATTGAATTAAGTTATTAGTAATTTTTTTATAAGTACACATGTATGATAAACATATAGTTGATTAATTTTGAATAGTTTAGTACTAGGTATAAGGTAGGGATAATTTTACAACACTTTGATGATATTGTTTTGCGTTCTTTGCAATGGGTTCAAGTATACTGCCGCAGTAGAGCCCCATATTTGTATTAGATATTCCAAATGCGATTTAACTAGGGAATTGTAAATAATGGGACGTACTTCATTAGGAATGCAGTTTGATATTTTTCGCAACGCACCCAGTGTGCACGTTAGTTTCGTTCAGACATGTTTAATGTGTGTTTTCCATGTGAGTTTGTCATCTCTCCATAACCCAAAATATTTTTCTTCGTGTGATTTTTTTTATAATTTCACCATTTATGGTAAGGGGTTTAAAGTCTGGTATAGTTTTATTCTTTGCTACAAAAATCATGACAGAAGTTTTTATAGTATTAACTGTTAATAAGTTACTTTTTAGCCATTCACTTAGTATATCGAGGTCTCTTTGAGCGTCATTTACAATAGTTTCAATTGATTTGTCGAAATAAAATAAATATATTATGTCGTACGCGTATAACGTGAGATAACCCGTCAATTCTATATTATTTATATTATTTACCTACAGTAGAAAATACAATGGATCGATTATGGACCCCTGGGGTATACCATACGTTATGTTACGGGAGTTTGTACGAATTCAGATTTAATTAATATTTTTCAACATGAATTCAAACTAAACTGGGCGTTTATCTACCGACTACAAAAAAAAGAGGTTCTCAATTTCGTAGACCCGGGCAACGTTATTTTTTTAGAAAATTGAAAATGTACATTTTCTAATTTCTCTTTGTAATTTAAGATAGTTTTGTAATTTCATCGCCAATTATCTATTTTAACAACTTGTTTCCTATTTTGGAGATACGATGCGAACATTTAAACGCTGTATCTATAACACCTATGTTATTTAACTTTTGCAAGAGCTTTTTATGGCTAACTATGTCAAAAGCTTTTTTTAAGTCAATAAAGATTCCGACTGTAAAGTTTTTTTGATCGATGTGATGGGTCTTTATTTTCGTAATAAGGTCTATTTCTGCAGTCAGGGTACTAGATTTAGGACGAAAACCGTACTGCTGTTAAATTAATATATTTTTTTCCGTTAAATATGTATGTATATAAGCGGTTGTACAGCACTCGTTCAAATACCTTCGACATGACTGGTAAGACAGATACAGGTCTATAATTGCTAGGGTCAGTTCTATTTCCAGATTTGTAAATAGGAGAGACCTTCGCAATTTTTAACGTTTCAGGAAAAAGTCCGTGAAGTAAACAAGCATTTATACAGTCTGTTATTTTTTTCAGAATTATACATTTTAGGCATTTAATAGCTTTGGTAGTGATTCTATCCATACCCGTGCTAATATTACTATCTAGGTTATCAATTATTTTTCCTATTTCTTCTAAAGTACAAGGTGAGAAGTTGCTAAGTGATTTTTCGTGGACGTAATTATTTGGGAACATAAAGATATTACCAGTATTTTGATGGTAGGCACTCGGTATGTTGTTGGCTAAATCTGCGCCTATTGATGAGAAAAAGCTATTAAATAATTTAAATATTTCGCCACCATCTGTAATATGCTTAGATTTAAGTATTAGTTTCGGAGGAGTACAACTATCATTTAATTTATTTGTAGATAATTTGTTAATCACTTCCCAGGTCTTCCTGGAATCATTATAAGTGTTACGAAACACGTTAAAAAAATAGTTTCGCTTGTAAGATTTAATCAGAGATTTTACACGAAGTTGTTCATTAATAAAAGCTTTTTTTAAATTTTCGTCCTATGGGTTAGCTTTTCTTAGATGACACAGAATTTTTCTCGCATTTATTGAGTTAATAATATCTTTATTTATCCTCTCTTTGTGGCGAGTTAAGTATTTTATAATACTGTAACGAATTTTTCCAGGTTTTCGTACTTATATTCTTCGTTTAAATAAATTGCATTTTTATCACAGCTATATAATTTTTTGTAATCTAAAGCTTTGTATTGTATCATTTTGTTTTTGATTGGCATCAAACTACAAATCTCGAGATATATTATGGAAGAATCTATTATGGAAATACTAAAAGTATGATTACTTACGTTTGTACAGATATGATCAAGAATAGTGTTTGTCGTACTGGTTACTCGTGTACTGTGCTCTCTGTCGATTTTATTTAATATTTTGTATCTGTTTTCTCTAATTTCACTCATGTACTGTGAGGTATGACTATTTTTACTCAGCAAATCGATATTAGAATCACCAAAAACCATGGATCTCTTACGTCGTTCTAACTGTGACGAAAATGTTTCTAAAAAACTTTTTAAATTTGTGTCACCCGATTATATATAGCTCCAATATTTAACGACAGTTTTCCTATCGATATCCATAAGTAATGATTTCCATTCTCACACAGA
>NJDC01002117.1:547335-594180 GCA_002245475.1 Calephelis virginiensis | reverse complement strand
ATTTTTTTTTACTCACATATTCCGCAAATGAATAATTTTCATTTTCAAAATAAATAAATTAATTTATGTAATGACTAGAAAATTTAGTACCTTCACGCCCATTCACATAAAGAACGTCCACCATTTGCTGGAAGTATACAGATAAAAATGATAAATGAGATAGTTGGCAAATTTATAGCCAAATCCTGCACATCATGTAGTCGACGTCAACACTAGACCGCAGAGGCGATTTACACAAATTTTATTCCTGGACAAATTACTCTAATTGAATCTAAAACCCAAAAAAAACCAAATTATATGCTTGTATTATGGATGTTAGTCAAAAATTCTAATACATAGAAATACTTAAATATATATTAGAGTAAATTTAATAAACACCCAGACCCGGACATGCAGACATCTAAATATTCATTACACAAATGTCAGTCGGGAATCGACACTGAGTTTCGCGGTTAGTCAGTGTAGTTAGGCATGTACGCTAGCCATCCGACCAACGAGGCGCTCAAAAAAAGGTCGGACTAGTGATTTTATCTTTTATCATTGTATATAATCATAGCGAAAAATGATACTGGCCACTGTGCGCTAACGCTCGCGCCACGCGCCAGCGACTGTGGCACTGACCCTGTGTTGGTTCCGTACTGTTGCACAATATTTCTTATATACTGTCTGTTTATTATTGTAGTGCATTAGCTTATGCACAGTTTTATGATTATCTAATATATTCTGTGCTAACGGTAAACACAATTTTCCGTTTGCTGTATTCATCGTGTCTTAAAATCTTGATGTTGGCGGCGAGTAATTGCCGAGCATTGTAATTGTAAATGTTTAGTGTTTATCAACTACTTGAAAATTAAGGAGGTTTCTCACTTTGCCTGTATGTTTTTCATTTTTTTGTATGTTTGTTACGCTATCACCCGGCCAATAGCCCACCGATTTTAATGGTTCTTTTTTAAAAAATAAGACGTGATTTAATTTTTTACATTATTGAAAAGAAATATTTCGTTCCACCCGTTCAGTTAGTATGGGAAAAATTAAAATGTTATTTTGTATGTTATTTTCGTAGTTTCCTCGCAGTTTTTACCTATTTCTTATTATTTAAACCTTTTCCTGGACTTTCTAAATTCTAAACCAAAATTAGTCAAATCGGTTCAGCCGTTCTCTTGTTTTAGCGAGACTAGCGAACAGCATTTGATTTTTATAGATATAGATTAAGTAGAGCTCAATATAATTATAAGGTTGATGATAATTTTTTTGTGGGACCATTTCGGAACTATTTGTTCTAATTCGAAAAAAATATCGAATCGCGATAAGCGTCGTAAGTTGGAGCGTGTTTTGCTGCGCCTATTAGGTTATTATAAATACAATTAGTCTCGATGAATCTTGACCATACTCGAGGGATGCCTGGAAGATATCGCTGACTTGGCGATAAGGCCGCCGTTGTGTATCTTATAGTTTAAGTTTTATTTGATTTCTTTGTAATTTCTCTGTATATGGTGCCTTATAAAGAGTAAATATAATTTGTTATTTATTAATTTTATGTCATTTAAAAGGTTTTAACTTAGTGAAAAGGGCAGGTTAATATCTGATGTTAACATATTTAACATCAGATCTTAATCTGCATTGATGTTTTAAATTTGGTTGATTTAGTTAATATCTTTGTTATTTATGAGTTACGTGTATCTATGGCTATCAGAAAATCTGTTTGCTATCAATTTGTATAAAAGCGCTATAATATCAGGTGATTTTCCTCTTTCTCCCCACCATAATGTTGCCCTGACAAGATTTGAAATATTTTTAAATAGTAGGTCCTAGAATGTATGTCTTATATGATGTATTTTTAACAATAGAATTATTATTGCAATTTTTTCCAACATTGCTTTTTCCATTTTTCAAGTCAGAAGAAGCTCTTATTTTCCTGGGTACTCTAGCCTTGCAAAAACTGTGATAGCATTTTAATATTACATTATGTGTTACCTTCACAATGTCACCAACTTATCTGTTCAGAGCCCTTACCATGATCGTCCCATACATTTACGGATCGTCGAGTTTGCCATACGTGTAGCACGTCTCTGTAAATTATTTGTTTCAAAATTTCGAACAGCGCCTCTATTGGTAACTAAGAGAAACACAATTTTAGACCAAAAATATCATAGATGTCGGAACGTAACTTACCGAACGTAATCTATACAAACTCATAGTAAAGGCTCAGTAGTCATGTCAGAACTACTTTTTCGTGTAACGTCATTCCGCTGTCAGTTTCTGAATTGTGCGAAACGAAAATTAGTTACTATCGCTATTTTCTGTGTTCAATTCTCGATCAAAAACAAAACGTCATACACGTTTTTACTGACCAGACAAGTTGGAGGTACTGTACCATGCATTTAGACACGCGAATGTTGCACTGCGATTTTAATATTAATATCGTGTTTGGTGTTACAGAACTGAACTGTCTTATATTTTAGTTTTGTTTATTGTACATCTATTTATTTGTTATAAAATAAAGTTGGATTCGTTACAACACAACTCGAGAACTGGCTGACAGATTTTGCAGAAGTTTGGCTATGTCTTTGTTTTAATAACATACTAGCTATTAAAAGGGAAATAATATAAAAATCCCGTGGCACGGAACGGGTGATACGAAGTTCGTAGGGTTAGCTAGTTCTAAACTTAACTATCCCCGAAGGGGTAGGCAGAGGCAACGAGAGCACCCACGATTAGCTGAAGACACTAAGTCCCACAATGTGATAGGTGGCAAGCCTATCGCCAACCGGGCACATATCCTATCTCGAGCAACATTTTTTTAAATTAGAAAATTGGAAATACCACAGAATATACAATAGGTATTCTTTCTTCAAACAAACGGCCGGAAACCTATATACGTATGCGTGTAAGGTTCGGTATGCACTTGGTATACCATAATTGACGACATTTGCATAACAGTGACGAACGGTCGATGTCATAGCGTTTTTTTTTTGTGTTTTTATTGTTTTAGTTAATATTTATATATCCCGTTATTGCAATGCGATTTATGTTAAAAAGATATGACTGAAGTTATATAAGAAAATAAATTCAATACCAATTATTATTATTACACTTGCTATGCATGTCTTGAAACATGCTAAATATTTATGAAATACATCTGAACAACCATACAAAACTTACAAAAATTCTGTGGCGTTTTTTTTATTTTATATGCTGCGGCTTAGCTTTATTCGTCTTGCGAATGTATTTTTGCATCTTTATTCATTTTGTAAATATGTGTTAATGTTGATATTATGACTGCACATTAGAATGTATGTTGTTTGTGCATGCTATATTTTATTTTTTTATGTTTACCATCTTTACAAGCACTGCGATCACATATTTGCGAATTTTACTGTTTAATGTGTGCTTAAAATGTCTCTAATTACCCTGCTTGATCAGAATCTCACATCAAAACATTGTTAATATAAATTAAGAACCCAACATGTGTTGGTTTTTAATGAAATACAAAATTCCCTTAGTGTACAATAATTGATGTATGTAGTAGACTCACAAGTTTTATCAATTTAAGTGTGTTCTTCAACAATATTGATCGCCTCGTTGATCCAGTGGCTAGCGTAACGCCTTACTACACTGACCAACTCCAAGGCTCGGGTTCAATCCCCGATGGGGACAAGTATTTGTGTTATGAACAGTTAAATGTCTCCATTTCCGGGTCTGGGTATTGATTAAATTTATTCCGGTATCTACTTAAGTTTTTCTATTTATTATAATAGTTGATTAACGCCCATAACACAAATATATAATTTGCTTACTTTGGGCTAGATTCAAATTTGTGTAACTTGTCCAGGAATATTTATTTAATATTATAATATGAACAGCATCTTGAGGGTTTATTTAAATAATGGCGGAATTATGTGCGAGTTTAAATCAATCTTATATTTTTTCGCTAGTATTTTTGTGCGAACTGCAAGGCTTTAACAAGGGAAAGATCAAAGAGAAAAGAAGGGAAATACTGAGATTCTGATTTTCTCCCCAAGTTTGAAGCCTATTATTGGCCCGGAGTGCTTTCGAAGCATCAACTTACTAGGTAGTTTACAAAGTTGGTAGCAAATCTGCATTACATACTCTCACCGCCACCATAAATGTGTTTTAAATCTTTGTACCACTAATGTAGCAATTTGTAAATTCTTCCCACGAGTCTTAACAAAAGGTTATCACTGTTTAGTTTCACGTCAAAACCAGTAGTAAAAAAACATATTTAAATTCAAAACATAACGCCATTTTATGTCAGCTACGCTCAGTGGTAATGAGTATTTATCCAGCGTCGATTCAATTTTGATTGATTTGAGTGAGTTTTTAAGTAAATCGGGTCGGCTCGCTCAGCGCAATATGATGACGTTACCTATACATGTTAAGATTCAAGTTTGCTTGCATTTTGTACATCAGTGAGTCTTCTGTACGTTAGTGCTATTACGCAATCTGCGGTTTAACGTTGTAGCTTCATGTTGACAACCCTGAATATTTGTCTTGTAATATTAATGTAATAAAACCTTCAATTATTATTCTTATTGTGTTTTTGTTGGAAAACAGCCGTTGAATTAAATCGTCCGCCATGTTTTCAGGCATGCATCGATGACAACTTGGACATGGTGGAATTCCTTGTGGAGAACGGAGCTGATCTCAATTGTGGAGACAATGAGGGCTGGACCCCTCTTCATGCCACTGCATCTTGCGGTTTTCTCAGTATAGCAAGGTAATTTTAATTTAGAAAGGTAATTTTAATTTAGCAAGGTATTTCTTCGCCTACCAAACATCGTCAGATAATTTAAAAGTGGCAGTATTTTTTATTGAAAAATAGCACCGATTACATGGCAAATGACTTAAAATAGCACAATTTCTTATCTTATTTAGATTATTAATATTTGCTGAATGTCAGTAGTGTTCAGTAGTATTCAGGCTAATCTCTATGCTGTATAAAACTATCTCATATCAACATCATACAAAAGACGTAACGATTGTTGTAGTATTATATGTAATACTATTTTGGTGTAATGCTCAGCGAAACTGACCTAAGAAAGGCCAATAGCAAGAATAGTTTTGTATGAGGCTACGATATTTATACTTGTATGGTGTACGGTGGAATGGGCCTCCATGACGTAGCCAGCGCTGTGTTCGCAAGCCACTATGTCAAATCTAAAATAGGTATCGCCTCACAGAAGTTGTTGCGAGCGCGTACGTAGTTTCGATCGGAGAGCGCATTGTTGGAGATTTTACCAATATGTGTTTTATACTAGACTTTTCCCGCGGATGTGCCCGCCTTTTTAAGTTATTTGGTTCCTACGGGATTCACTTTACCGGGACAGAAAGTAGCCTATGTCAATATTCACCTAGCTATCTCCCAACCTGGGCAACGTTGTTTTAGTTAGAAAAAGCGACAAAACAAATTTTGTGTTGCTCAAAGCATTGATCGAACCCGGGACTTAATGTAGTCTACATCAACACCGGACCTTCTTTCATTAGCCTCTACACCACAGAGGCGATGAAAGCGTAGTGTGTAGCAATTAGGTAAGCTTAAGTAATAATTTGAAACAAATCATGCTAAAAACAGTTCGTGTTAAGGAAAATTGGATTGGTCCTGGTTGCCCGGAGTTTGTTGTAACGTTTCTCTTGATTTGTTAGGTTTGTAATTGGTGGTAGTTTGTGGTAGATAGGGTAAAACCTATTAATTTTTTTCCAATTAGTAAATATATTTTTGACTTATTTTTGTTTTTTGGTTTACCAAGCTATGTTATAATAAAAGCTATATGAATAAGTTTATTACATTTTTTTGTGATAATTGAAGACAAACAAGCAGACGGATTTCCTGATGGTAAGAAATTCTCGCCGCCTAGAGACACCAAAGGTTGTAATGGTGCGTTGCCAAGCTGAGGCCGGGATGTTAGGCCTCGAGCAAAAGTAAGTTTACCGGCTACTTTTCCCTCCGAATCGGAACACGTCAACGTCAAGCATCGGACATTATGGCGGCAGGAAAAGGTAAGGCGGTGGTACCAATCCGTGCGAGTCGCTGCGAAACTATACCATCTAGTAGGATGTCATATTTGCATACCACAATGTGGTAGACTATGTTGGTACGAATAACTATTTTGAAACGACTTTTAAACACTCTTATTCCGCAAATAAATAAATTTCGTTTCATTATTTAGATTGAAATAGATAAATCCAAATTAGTACATTCATTGATCTGCTGGCCAAATAAATTACGCAATCGATATAAAAATAAATGTTATTACGTATACGTTCGTGTACTATTGCTGAAAGAAATGCGAATGAACCGTTTGACCGACGTTTCTAAACATTTTTGAACTTTAAACACTAAAAATAACTGTAATTTTACAGTTATTCATATATTTATTATATGTACATATTTATGATGATAAAACTGGTTTGAATTCAATTACTTACTACTTGTAGTTGTTTTATCATTGTATGTGTGTGCGTTTTTAATTTATTATAGGATAAGTTCTCGATAACTTATTTTAAATAGGTTTTTTTAAACAAAAAATATATTTTTTGTGTTAAGCTTTCATTTGTAAAGTTAGACTTGAATAGAATAGAAATTCTTTTGTTCCCATTAGACCTTACATGAAGTAATTGTGACGAGTCTGTATAATACTAAAAACTTCCACCGGATCGGAATGCGGGCACATACTGAAAAGACCGGGAAATAAACTCAGAGGGCATGTCTTTTTTTTATACAAGAGGAGGCAAACGACCAAGTGGGTCACCTGATGGAAAGTGATCACCGCCACCCACGGGCATCAACACCAGGAGTATCACAAATGCGTTGCCGACCTTTGAGGAATGAGTACGCTCTTTTCTTGAAGGTTCCTCAGTCACAATTGTTTGGGAATACCGCCCTCCATACCAAATAGGTATTGAACGTTAAATCAAAAAAGTCCTTTTTATCTTTAGTTTCAAAGCCCTGATGATGCTGTAATAATTGAAACCGGTTGGCTAGAAAGTAACAGAAAGTGTTAAATAAAGTATACAGTGGATAAGTACAAGTGTTAACTCCAAAAAACGTGTATATACGATGGGATAATGTTGGGAATTTTAGGATTCCCTATGGCAACACTCTGGTTCCCTTATCAGATCAGCTCCGTCTCATAATGATTTTGCATTGTCGTCAGATTTATAATGTATCCATGCATGCCATATTTCAACTAGGTCGGTAACCGCGAAGGGGATCAAAATCGACCCTCACCGAAACGGGTGAGGGTCGTGCTGGTCCGGACTCCTCTGCAGAATAGACCATCTGCCTTCCTGCCAGGCAGCTCGTAAAAGGCGAGCATAGGTTTGCCGTCACTCACACCGTGACATCTGACTAGGTGGTAGAGTTTCGCAGCGACTCACCCGGATTGGTACCAACGACTTATCTATTCCTGCCGCCATAACGTCATGACGTATTCCGGTTTGGAGGGTAAGGTAGCCGGTAAACTTACTTTTGCTCGAGGCCTTGCATCCCGGCCTCAGGTTGGCAACGCACCATGGCCAATTTTGGTGTCTTTAGACGGCGTGACCTTCTAACCATCAGGAAATCCGACTGCTTGTTTGCCTTCCAATATCATAAAAAAAATGAATTTCAAGATTGCATTACAAATATCAGGTATTTGTAAAATTCGGGTAACTGGTGAAACTGAATAAAAAAGCTTTTAAAATATAATAAATTTTTGATATCTTTTTTGAAATTATGTTTGATATCTTTGGCTATCTGTAGTACGGGATTTTGGCACAGTATCCGTATTACGTAACTCATGGTGGACGTCCTCTGGCTGATTATTAAATTAAATAAAATATCCCTGGACAAGGCACACAAATTGGATTTAACCCCAAAGTAAGCAAATTATATGCTTGTGTTATGGGTGTTAGTCAACGATATAAATACATATAAATACTTAAATAGATACCAGAATAAATTTAATAAACACCCAGACCCGGAAATGCAGACATTTAAATGTCTGCCCTCTCTGTCTGTCAAATAAATGCCTGCCCCCGTCGGGAATCAAACCCAAGCCTCCCGGTTGGTCGATGGAATTAGGCGTGTACGCTAGCCACTCGACCAACGAGGCGGACTGATGATAATGATGTTGAGCACGAGAAATGGGGATACATTTTTATAAATTACAGAAATACAAATATGCCCATAGACTTTTAGCGCACATCATCATTTAAAACAAAACAAAGGAAGTGATGACTACATTATAGCTGACTAGTCTGTTATAACTTGAACAATTAGCGAAATATGATTAATAGACCCAATCGCAGGAACTCCCTCACAATAGGGTCAGATGAGTCAGACATTGTTTACAATATATTATCAAAATATGTGAAACTGAACACAATGAATATGTTTACAGTTGACGCTATTCACTAGACATGCTATTGTCTCTTATTACTATACTTGTAGCGCATTTTTATACGGAATTGCAAGGCACAAGTTTTGCTTAGTTTTAACCGACTCCAAAAATTGGAAGTTATTATTTCGGTTGTATTTTTTAGGCTATTACTCGATCAATTGTAAACCGGTTTTTGATTTTTTTTGTATCTTAGAAACCGGCGTGTTTGTATGAAAAGGGTAATGAATGTGAAGGAAGCCAGGCTGGTTTGTGAGGATCGTGAGGTCTGGCACTCGATACTCTCTGCCTACCCCGTAAGGGACTTGGCATGAAGATATGTATATATGTAACTTAAAAAATGATTTTGAGGTGTTCCCATATCAATTTTATCTAGCCTACAAGTAAGTTGGTGATAAAATTTATATGGAACCATCTCGGAAAAAAAGATATAAATTTGCGACGTGTTGCCTAATGAATTAATTGGAATCGGTTTTTGAAGTTTTACTACTCTTATGTTTTTATTAACTTATAATAAATAAGCTATAATATTTTACAACAAATCGGCTTGTGCTAATGAGGGCTTAGCCTGCAAATTAACTCCACCGATACGTTCGTTCGTTTCCTGATGGGGACATGCATTTGTGTCATCATAATAGAAGTCTTAATTTCTGTTAAATCTAAACTTCTATTTTTTAAGTATTTCTATGTATTGGTATCGTTAAATACCACCCATAACAATGTAATTTGCTTAATTTGGGACTAGATTACTATGTGAAAAATAATAAATAATCTCTGACCAAATTGTGTCCATTTTCTTTATTATAAATAGAATATTATTTATTAAAATTGTTAGATCAAATGTTGTAAAAATCGTTTACATATAGAAAAAATGTTCTATCTCTTTCAGATATTTGCTTGAAAACGGCGCAGATGTAGCTGCCGTTAATTCAGATGGGGAGTTGCCAGTAGATATTGCCAAATCTGAAAAAATGGAAGAGATTTTGCAAAAAGCAATTGACGAGAAAGGTAAGCATTTGTTGATTTATATTACACTAGCGTTCCGCCCTGCTTCGTACAGATATATAATATACATACAAACCTTCCTCTTCGATGACTTTATCTATCAAAAAAAAAGTCGAATCAAAATCCGCTGCTTAGTTTTAAAGATTTAAGCATACAAAGGGATAGAGGAAGTGACTTTGTTTTATACTATGTAGTGATTGGCGGTATAGTGTTGGTGTTGTGTGAAATTGTCCATTGTGTGCAGCTCGATCTACGGATCGTTTATGTTTATGGCGATCCTAAATGTCCTGTTACGTTTTATTCGTAAGTGAAACTAGACAAAAATATTCTTAAGTTATTATTAATTGCCCGCGTGGTTAATGGTCCGACATGAACATTTTCGAGAGAAAAACTATCCAATGCGTTAATCCAAGTTACCCTCTATGTGTGTGCCAAATTTCATGAAAATCGGCATACCAGTTTGTGCATGAAGGAGTAACAAAACATACAAACTTTCGCATTTATAATCTGTTATCTGAATATTATGTATCTTTAGTTAGTGGCTTCAAATCGCCTCTAACAACTGACTTTGCCAAAACTTATTCTGGCTTACGACTATTTCATTTCGACATGTTTTTTACAAGTTATGAAGCTGATATGAAATATTTGTAATATCCACTTGGCAATCTTTGTTTCGATGTTTCGACCCGTATCCACTTCGTTAAGCAAAAACAAAAAAGAAGCTTCTTCTTTCTTGATTTATCTGTCCTTTTATTTTTCATTTATGTTTTGTTAAACCATAATAAAATATAACCTACATCATTCCTGAATATCTAAAAGTTTAATGACCATGTCATCATCGCCTCAATGGCGGCGTCATGTTCCGGTCCAGACAGCCCGTAGATTTGGGCAACAGGCCTAACTCCCCAACCACGGGACAGCGATGCACCTATAACTTGTTTATCTCTCGTAGTTGCCGAGTATACGTTAAATGTCGGGTGGTAGAGTGGTGGTACCAAGGGTGTTAAAGTGATGTGTAGAAATTTGACCGGGTAGAGATATCCAGCCTTACATATTCTTTCCGCCATAATGACTGTCATGTTCCAGCACGTAGGGTAGAGCAGTAGGTCAATTTGCACAAAAAGCTTAACATCCCGGCCTCAGGACTTCAACGCACGTCATAGATGTTATAGGCGCGTCGTTGTCTTACTGTAAGGTAATTTTTTTATTTTTTTAATATTTTTGGAACGAAGTTCCTTATTGCGCGTCGTGAAAGGGGGCTAGACGGAAAAAAATCTTACGAAAATGTTGTCACGACACTTTTTGCTCTGTGGTCCAGCGGTTCAGTAGTTGGACTTGACTACATGAGGTCCCGGGCTCGAATCCCGGGTCGGACATTTTTTTTTATTTTTCATTTTCTACTTTTTTTACTATCATTTTCATTTTTTTATATTTTTATTTTCTTTTTATTTATTTCATGTTTCTCTGTCTGTCTCTCTCTATAAGAGAGATAGAGATAGAGAATACTAGAGATTGGAAGAGAGAGGTTCAAAAAAGAACTTCGTTCCATTCAGGTGTCCCTTGACACCTCTCAACTTTTTTTATTTTATTTTAAGGAACAATTCTTGTCGCCTGATAAGGTAAAGATCGGCTATGTTGCCACGCAATACAATAAAAAAATTAAAAGGCCCCCGACACAAGAACCTAATTTCCCTTTAAAAAGAAAAAAAAATCTGTTAATCTCCTCACTTTCACCCCCCACAACTTTTAAACGGCTCAACCGATTTTCAACAAACACGTCTAAGAAAACTCGAACATTAGTTTCCTTTAATATAAAAAAACTAAATTGAAATTACTGCATACTTTCGGGAGTTATGATGCCTCAGATAGACAGACACACAGACAGAAAAATACGTCAAACTTATAACTCCCCGCTCTTTGCGTCGGGGGTTGAAAAAGAGATATTTTTGCACATTTTTTTCGAGCCTTTGGCATTTGTTGTTAATGTTTTTTAGTTGACATGTTTTGTTGAAAATGTCTTTATTGAAAATTATTTTTATATTATTACAGGTGTGGATTGTGAAAAGTCACGAAATGCAGAAGTAAACAAATTAATAGCTGACGCCAAGAGTTGGGCTTCAAATGGTTATATAGATGAAGTGAGAGACCCGAAGACGGGAGGAACGCCTTTGCATGTTGCCGCTGCCAAAGGATATACAGAGGTAAGGTTTAATACATACAACCAGATGATTGTGTCTTCAAATTACGACTCATGGTATTTGTAGAGAATTAAATTTTAATTATGTAGACGTGTGTGTTAATATCGCACACACACACTCACATATCTCCACGCCAAGGCTTTTGGCAGGTCTGTAAACAGAGATTATCGTCCTATTTAGCTTCCTTCACATCCATTACTCTTTGATAAAAAAACGCCTGTTTTGGAAACTCTTGAGAACATTTTCATATAGCAACCTATCGATTTCGTATCGAAATGTTAACCTAAGTCTTCCGGGATGTCTATGCCCATCCACATTCTCAATATGTATCTTTTTTGTCAGATGTTTTATCTGCCATTATTTCCACATGTCTGACCCAAACGGTGGAATTCTGATTTTCACACCAACGTTTTCTTTCAATTCCACTTTTCACTGACTTAGCTGTGGCTGATGCGATCGGCTGTTGCTGTTCCAAAGAATCAGCTATTTATTTTGACCACATTTTTTCTACTTTCATGATATTTCCTTAACATACCCAACTATCGCTTCCATTAATTAATTTTGGACTGAGCACAGAGCACAGAATTACACAAAGCGAGTATAGCAGTCTAACACAATTAACTAACCCTCCATTCACATTATTCCATGCACACATTCTCCTTTTAATATTCGTAACGTACTTTCTATCCCTGCTTAACATGACAATATGATAAATGATAAATATCCCTGGACAAGTCACACAAATCGAATCTAACCCCAAAGTAAGCAAATTATATGCTTGTGTTATGGGTGTTAGTCAACGATACGAATACATAGAAATACTTAAATAGATACCAGAATAAATTTAATAAACACCCAGACCCGGAAATGCAACCTCCAATGTATGAAATGTAAGTTTACCACCTATCCTATCCGCTAATTAGTACAAAACGTGGTGAGCACTGATTCTGTAGAAATGAATAAACCTCAAGTTGATTTCTGGCGATTATTTGTAAAACTACTATAGTAGGTAACGGAAACAACGTTACTTATAAAATCAGTTATGGCAAGCTGCTGATTCTGCTAGTACAGAAGTGAAAACTTTTGAATTTGAATCACCCCCCGTATTGGTTTTGGTCTCCTGTGTAGAATTATAGACCATTTATCTGTCCAAGGTGAGCTCATGTTGAATAAGTCATTACCAATGAGACCACTGGTGGTGAAGTACTTGCCGCAACTTGCCTGGGTAGGGATGTACTGTCTAGCCTATTGTGGCCACCATAATGACTGTTTCCGGTCCGGGGGATAGGATAGCCCGTAGACTTGCGCTATAGGACTAACACCCCTTCCACCGGACCGCGACGCACCTATATATATGATGTTTATAGCTCGTCTCTTACCATCAGGAGCGCCGTGTGCTTCTTCGCTTACCCCTGACATATAAAGAAGAAAGAAAATTACTTATTTGCGGAATATGTGTGTAAATGAGAAGTTTCAAAAATATTTAAGTAAATCAATATATTCTACTATATTTTGGTGTAAATAAAACATAAATAAATAAGAATGTTAAAAAATACCTTTATTTCGGTGCTTTGTGATGTGTATGTAAGAGTACTAAACAAAGCCTCAGTGATTCGAACACATAAATTGCTTCTAATAATAATCGCATAACACAGATAAAGAAGTACTTTTTATTTTACCAGGTGGCGAGGATCCTTTTGGAAGAATGCCACGTGGAGCCAGACAGCCAGGACTACGAGGGCTGGACTCCGCTGCACGCGGCAGCGCTCTGGGGTCACAAGGAAATTGCAGCGTTATTGTTGAAGCACGGCGCAGATCCGCATTTCAAAAATTATTCAGTACGTATTTTGCGTTACACTCCTTACAGAATTTTAGTTGCCGAGTCAATTGTTAAGACTAAATAACTGATTATAGCCCAGTTCCTATAATCAACGAACCGTAATCCGTTAGTATAACCATTGATAGTAAGTATCTCAAAGTAAGGAAGCATTAATATTTTAAAAAAAAGAAATACTGGTTCTGTTTTTCGTATCAATTATAATTGATTACTTTCTTTTATAAATACCCAGGTTTCGCTTACAACAGCATCATTAGGTTAGCCCTAACTTAAAAAACTTAAAACTGTTTTTTTATTAATAGCATACCTAGCCTAATAAATTCTTAGTGATACGTAAAACAGTACAAGTGTTTCTTTATTTAAATTGTTAGATTTTTTACTATTTGTACAAAAGACTACCGTTGGCAAGCAAAAACGGACTTCAGATCAGTAACTGGGCAACCACTGTTAAGAGTAGATGTTGCCCGCGATTTCGCACACTTGTCGAAGTGACTTTCCGTGGTTTATGATGGGAAGGAAAGATTTTCCCTCAGTAAATGTTGACTTGGACTATGAGCTAGTACAACATCAAAATTCGGTAAAAATCCGTTTAATGAACAGACTTACGGATGAAACGACAACCTTTTATTAACACTCGTTTTGGGGTCTGTATCTTTTATACCGTAGCAATAGTAGTGTTTTAAAGATATATCATGTGATTTAGTTTTATTATAAAAAGAAGGACCCCTCGACAAGTTACACAAATTGAATATAACCCGAAATTACACAATTTATATTTTTGTGTCATTAGTGACTATTAGATAGAAATACTTAAATAAATACTAGAATAAATTTTATAAACGCATCCAGACCTTGCACAGCTTATCACACAAATACTTGCCCCCGTCAACAATCGAGCCGAGGCCTCGCGGTTGGTCGATGACGTTAGTGATGTAGCCTTTCGACCCACGAGGTGGTCAAAATTTCGAATAATATGTAAAGATAACAAAAATATGTTAGCAACCAAGTTCTAGTCCGCCTATCTCTAACTGAAAATAGATTATTGATATTGGCCGTTAGGACATAGCAAATTTATTGCAAAACTGGAACTATGAGAATCTTACACGAAAAGCGATTGTACAACTTAATAAATTATTATTGTTTTTAGGGTCAGACCTGCATGGATGTTGTCGATTCAAGTATATCCACATGGTTGGCCGAGGCGAGCCTCAAGGCGCCGAGACGCGTCAACAACAACAACAATAACAACAAACGCAAGCGAAGTCCTCCGAAACATGACGTGAAGAGGGTGGAGCTACAAATATCTGCAAATAATGACAACAATGTTAATGGTATGTTTTTTTTCAACTGAAAAGTATCGTCGCGCCCTGATTTCCGTAAAAAGCTAAGCAGATGTACAACCAAGGCATCCACGATTTGCCAAATATAGTTCCATAATGTGATTTGTGGAAAAATTATTCAGGCAAATATCCGATCCCGGCAACGCTGTTTTTATAAGAAAATGAAAAAAATTCACATTTTTTGGATCTTCTGTGTAGAATAGACCTTCTGTATCCTTATCAGATAATTCGTAGGAGGCGAGCCCTTAACCCTTTGTTAAGGGTCGTTGCTAATCGGTGAGACCACTGGTGGTAGTGTGTCATGATGCGATTTGCTCGGGTTTTTTTTTTTTAAATTGTCTATTACAACTCGGGGTTTTAGCTATAGGGGCATTTCACGTGAAGCGGACAGGGAAAAAAGCGAGGTTCTGAAAATCGACCATATTCGGCCAATTTATACTTCTAACAAGTATAAATTTGCCGAAAATGGTTCTTTAATTGGAGGTTACTGTAAACTTAATCGCGCAGCCTATATATCTATACTAATATTATAAAGAGGAAATGTTTGATTTTTGTTTGTTTGTTTGAAATGATTAGGCTCCGAAACTACTGGACCGATTTCAAAAATTCTTTCACGTTTGGAATGCTACCCCTGAGTGACATAGGCTTTGATTCATCAAAATCGGTGCAGAAGAAGCCTAGTTACGCAGGCGAAGCTGCGTGAAACTGCTAGTCAATATATATTCATAAAAATCACTTAAACGGTGCAGCCGTGAAAGCGCAACAGACAGACTGACTCTTATATTTATAATATTAGTATGGATTATTCAAAATTGTTTAATTTTTCAGATACGCCACCAGCCGCAACTGAAACAATATCGAATGTGACAGAAAGCAAACCTCCAAAAGGTCGTGCGCCTTCCCCTGAGGCGACAGAATCGGTAACTTCAGAGAACTCCGCCATGGATGATGACGCTCCGGCTTGGCGCAGATCCGCCTCGTTTAGAAGCAGGCACCAGGAGAACAACCGTATGTATTATCTTATGAAATCAGAGGCTCATTACTATTAGCCTTTCTGGCTTCCTCCACATCCATTTCTTTTTTCATAAAAACACGTTGGTTACGAAGACTCTTGACACCACTTTTGCGAGCGTTTTGATCATGACATGTTAACCTAGGCCTGCCCGAGTACCTACATCTATCCACATTCGCATTGTATTACTTTAGTCTGTTTAGTATTAAGACGGCCAAGGTGTTACTAATTTGCAACTGGAATGTTACGCTTTTGCTGTAAGTACATCGGCTACCAGCTTGTCGAACCGAATAAAGGTTAAGTACAAAACTGACGTTTTGCGGTCATGGTACATGATGTTAAAAACCGCAACATGATAAGTTTAATAATTAATTTTCGTCTTTTGTTACCGTTGTGGTTTCGCCCTATGAACTAAAATTCATTTAGTTCACTCAAAAGAAACAGTGAAATGACTTAATTGTTTTATATTGAAAGGCAAGTAAACCGACTTTCTGGCCGTTGGGCGATTGCTGATTTTAACATTGAAATATCGCCACGTGGAAGTGTGGTGTCAGTCTGTTATACCATGAGGTATTTGTTACACAAATCAAAATCCCCGTGTTTCCCCCGGGTCCACTAAGTAGAATAGACCATCTGCAATCTAAATAAAATTATTTCATTTGCAATTTTCCGCCAAAAAAAATGTATACGTATTATGGCGTAACAAAACAGACAAAATAGTGCGCTAAGAATGAATTGGACTTACTGGAAGCTAAAACTCCCAAATACATTCAGCTCCACACAATACACACCACTAAACTGTTTTATTAGCACCAACAATACACATACTACTAAAAACTCAACGTACGTTTCGCTTTGTAACCGAAGCATCATCAGGAGAATTCGACTGCTCTCGACGAAGGTTCGAGCAGATACTACCATAGATACCATCTGCCTCTATACCAGGCAGCTCGTGAGAGGCGAGCATAAGTTTTACAAGGTCATTGCTAACAAGACTACTGGTAGTAGAACGCTGTGCAGCAACTTGTCCAGGCAGGGATCTACTGTCTTTCTTGTTACTGCTTTCATAATGACCATCATTTTCCGGTGCGGACTGTTGGGTATACTTGCGCAACTGGCTTAACATCCCGACCACTGGATTGCGACTCACCCGTGACGTCTGTGGTGCCTTGGCAAGTTTTTCTGTCACTATCAGGGAAACCCGTGTGCTCGTTCGCTAATCACTTGTAGGATTTTTAAATACAAACTTAAACACACATCACCGCATACCGAACAAGTATGCGGAGCAGTGTTATAGCTGCTTAAAAAGTAAACGCCGCATACAGACGCTCTCTTTGCTCTGCTTCTCACAAAGATCGTCTAATTGTTTATCTTTTAACACAATAAAAATGTCGAAGAGACGTAAAAATACTACTTTTTGTTAGTTACTTACATGTGTAACTTATAAAATATTACTTTATGTTTGTATTTAATTACGTTTACAGGCGAGAACAACCCCGTAAACAACAACACAGACAACGACGTAATACTCAGGAGAACTCACAGCTTCGAAAATGATAAGAAGTAAGTAGTTCAAATAAGTTACTTATTTTGTTGTGCTGTTTAAAATATTAATAACTGCATTTATTTTTTCTGGGCATGCATATGTAAGTTTTTCATTCAAATCGATATGCTTTGGCCACTTTCCTAATTTGGTTGATTTGCATAAATTATTAATCTATATAATTATTACGTTCGTTAAATGATTTATCCGTAATGCCGTCTGTTTAGGTTTTAATGCGCATATTCAATAGTCATACATTTAAAGTGGGCAAGAAGTATCGATTATGATTGTACTTACATTAGAATAACGTGTGATCATGCGAGTCATCGCATGCTTTTTTTGTCCATCTCTTTTTATTTATTTACAATGTCCCAGCCGACTTTGTGCTACCTGGAATTAGACATTTGAATTATTTTTTTAATTTTTATATCAGAAATGAAACTTACAAAAGTAATAAAAATAGGTATAAGTAACCTCAAGTTGTAAGTGATAAAAATCCGTTTTTTGTTTTATATGTGTAAGTATTTTTTTGGTATAAGTACAAGAATTTTAGTACAAAATAACCAGACAATATGGTTACGTACATACTTATCTGCATAATATATCTCTTTCGACACTGCCAGGAGACAGATATGAGATACTCGTTTTTTTGTCTCATTCTAAATTATCTAACATGAAATAAATAAAATATAGCATTTGATGCCTCGTATGTGTTCACTATTTATTACTCCAACATGTCTAAATATAAACTGCTGGCCGCCAGGCAATACTTTTCATATTCTAAATAATTTGTTTGTATTATAACGTCATCTGGCCTTTCAATTATCTAATTCTAATGTCAGGCTGAAGTGGAATTGGAATTACTGTTTGGTTTTATAACTTTTAAGTAATTTCAGAATATGTCATGTTGTATCGTGAAACTAAACTAATACTTTATCTCTAACTGCACGTTATCATACGTGCAAAACGTCGTTGCGATTTTAATGGAATACGTCGAAATAGATAGATAATTTTAAATTATCATGTTCGTTTATATTACATAATATGATAAAAGAATAGGTAAAGTCGCGAACAATTTGTCGCACGTGTAAGCGCGCCGTTAACATACCTACGTTAACAAATATAAAACCGATTCGAAATGGCTCAAATATGAACTTAAAACACTTAGCATGATTTGTGTCTGTGTGAACAGCTTTTATCAGCGATATCGTGACGTCACAGCGCGTATAAAGGCATCTTCATGTCCCTCTATACAACCGCTACCCCCGTCCACACTGGCCGCTATCGACCTGAGGAAAAAGAATAAGGAAGCTACTAACAATGCAACCGAGAATACTAATGAGGATGTTCAGACAAGGTTTTGTTTGTTTGTGGACCTGCGTTTTTGTTTTTGGTTGCATCTTTGATGGAGTCGACAAAACATACGAAAGAAACATAACGAACAAGCAGTTGCTTTTTCTTGTGTTAAGGGACAATTGACGCTCATAAAAACCACAGACGTTCCTGGTACGCTATGTAATTTCCGGAATCTTAGAACGCTCTCCTATTATCCTGCATATATCACGACAATGGTGAGCACTGTGGCAGTAATAGATAAGGTGGTGGTATAAATACGGAAACTATAACTTGTTATACTAGGTTCTCAATGGGACATCGATAGTATCAATTCAACAATTAATATTAATAAAGTTAACTAAAAATAATGGACGATTTATGCCTCATGCAACCATAAATACAAAACCAAGGTCTACAAAATTGTTATCTTTTTTAATAATTAATTTACTTACAATTTCATTTAAATTACAGTAATTCATTATCATTACTGAATATTTGTTATTATGATGGTTTGAAAGTTGAAACGGGTCTAGTTACTTGTTTTTATATAGCTGTTTTAAATTTATGGTCTGCTTCTTAAGAACGTAGCCACCAAAAAATATTCGTTTTTCGTCTGCCGATTTGGCAGCAACTTTCGTTTATCACTATCTCTATTTTAGCCCAAAGGTTGGCTAGTAGGGAATGCCAATTGGCATTAAGTTCGCCTTTTGCACAAAATAATTTTGTTTTGTGTACAATAAATCGTCTCTGTGGTCTAGCGGTTCAGTTGTTGGACTTGACTGCATGAGGTCCCGGGTTCGAATCCCGGGTCGGGCAACGAAAAGAAAATTGGGTTTTTCCAAATTTTCTAATAAAAATAAATGTTGCTCGGGATAGGATATGTGCCCGGTTGGCGATAGGCTTGCCACCTATCACATTATGGGACTTAGTACTTATTCAAACTTTGAGATATGAGGTTTTAGATCTATAAAAAAACATGTTTCTAAGTGCTTTAACCCATCATAATTGCAAATATTCATGACGCTTTTGATGATTTCTTTTTAACGTATTCGTACTAATTGTAATTTTTTTTTAATAGTTAACTATAAACTAACGGCCGATTTCAATAACCTATCTGCAGAGTTATGCTTTTTATGCTAAATAATTTTGTTGATTATTAAGACTTATCTACAGTAGCCTTATCTCTTATCCAAGATAGGTGATAGGGTGGCCGTAAGTAGGCTAGATTACTGAGATGAAGTTTTGGTAAACTAGTTACCTTTTTAACACATGAAGTGATAGAATGTTATGGTATTTGTTTTTTTATGTAGTTTTTTTTTATTTACTCAGAGATATATATTTGTTGAGAAATTTTAATATTTTTATTAATGTTATGAAATTTAAACTGAAGATTGTTGCTTCGTACCCAGAGATGGAGTTAAAATTTAAAATTCGTTTTAGGATTAGCCCTACTGAAAGAAGAGAAAGAGAGGCAAATACTTGGACTGCACCAGTCACTAGTGTCAGTGCTAACGCTACTACTACAACTACACAGACTACAGTCAGAAGGTATTCTATACCCCTGTATTAATAGGTAGAGACGGGCGTAAGCATTTGTCTTTATCTTTATAGGATAGTATGAAATAAGTGAAATTATAACCAAATTGAGAGCTTATCATATGTTAATGATGTTTTTCGCGAAAATGAAAGCTATCTGCTTTTTTCGCACCTTTTGATTGGTTATGAATCACAATAATATCTTTTATGTATTCAAATATATAATAAAAGAAATGGTTGTTAGTTGAAACCTCCTTAACAATTTTATCTTCTATAGCCAAATTTAGGTCGATAGGAAACTACGAGCATCTGCAAAAAAATATTCTCGTTAATAAAATAGTGACGTCATCACCTAGCGACTCCCTAGCCAATCAAATTGTAGAAAATTAAGAATGCTGTGATTTAATTGGTCGTTGTTGTGTAAACTGTAGCATGTCTTTTTAATTTATAATGGTTCACATGATATTATTTCACAGGATGAACCCCACCGATAGGAGAGAAAGAGATGTAAACACTTGGAATTCGCCACCTACTAGCACCACTAACTCGCCTGCACAGACCACAGTCAGAAGGTAATAGAATTATTTAATAGTTTCCTATTTGGTACACATAATTTGTTGTGGTATTGGGATAATGTAATTTTTCAGATATTACAAATCGAAGTGACTCTGATCTAAGATCAACCAATTATAATAAGTGTTTCAAAATAATGTTCAGTGCTGACATTTTGTCATGTCGAATATTAGTAATTTATTAGTACAACTTGCGGAGAACGTTATAAGTACACAGCTATAAATTTTCTTCAATTTTGACATTTCAGTAGTACGAAGCAGTCTAATAATAAAAAGTGTTGAATGATTTTGCGTAGCGCGTTGTCAGCGGGCTCTAACGTTTGGCACGTTAACTTTTCTATGGCAAAGTCTCGTCTTTACATTGAAATATCATTTGAATGTCATGTTTTTTTCAATATTTTGTTGGTTCCGTCTTGAACTATCACCTTTTTCTTAAAAATAAGCTTTTACTTGAATTGTCGATTTGTTGCTTTGTTAATACAGACACAGAACTAATTTTTGAACCAGTTCACTTGAGTGGGTTTGGAATACGCATTTAGGTCCAAGGTCAATGCACTTAGTATGGTTGTCAATTCAAAATGGCCGCTGCAGCAAAATGGCGGATTACTTATTTTCGTACACCTTTCCCTAATATTGCTATAAAATGAAATTCAACAAGTTTATGTATAAATATGTTTGTATCTTAATGTTCTGTAAACGAAAATTTTTGGTATACTATGTCAGTATCTGCCTCACGCTGGTATTTAGTCTCGTAAGGTCTCAGATGAATGGAGATTGTAGTGTTCTTATATTGAAGTAGATATATTGGTGCCTTGTGTATGCTTATTATACATCTTCAATAGTATTATTTCATATTAAGATAATCATAATATATATTAACTTTATGTAGGTGTACTTAGTATCGATTATTGATATTCGTTGTTTGCTAAAATAATAGAAAGTAAGGACAAATGTTGTTGTTAATTGTTTATTATGTTCGGTTCGGTTTTATGACTCCCCTTGTTGGTCAAGGGTCAGCGTATTCGCTTAACGAGCTTCAGGTTTCGATTCTCGACGGGAAAAGTCATTTGTGTGCTAAGTCTTTCCGTAATTCTGGGTCGAGGTGTTTAATTTTGTGTCTATGTAGTAGTATAGTTGATTTTCACCCATTACAAATAGGGATAGGTCGAGATTTGTCTAGAGGTATACTTAATATATATAGTAAAACTAGCTTGCCCAGTGAACTTCGTCCCGATAACATCCGTCAGTATTTGAGCTAAAACTGCTTTATCTTTTGAGTTGGACCAAACTACAGATAGTTGTAAAATTTCATCGAAATTGGTTCAGTAGTTTAGGAGTCCATCGCGGACAAACAATGTGACACGTAATTTATATATATTAAGATGTAGTATTTAATTATTTCCACGCAGACTCGTTGGTCAATAGGCTCATAGCAAAGCTCCTCATCCACAGGCGTTTGTGTGTTGGAAATTAGCGTCCTATTATCTAGATCTATATATTTAGTTTATTCCAGTAGGGATTTTAATAAGTAATGTGTATTTTTAAGTATTACTATTGATGTCTAGGTCCCATATCACAAGTAAATCATTCGTTTAATTTAGGGTTAGATCATTATCCACGTAATTTATTTAGATATATTTTTTATTTATATATATTTATAAAAGAAAAGGATGTAAAAAAATTCTCGTAAGAAAATAAAGCAATGTCAATTTTCAATTATTCGTTCCTATTTTTCAAAATACAAATTTATACTCTTATGTTCAACTCGGGATTAAAATGATACCTTTTAAGTAGGTTATAGTAGTGATTGTATTTTATGTGTTTTTTTTTAATATTATTTTTTGAAAAGAAAATATATTTATTTGCGGAATATGCGTGTTAAAGTTACAAAATTATTTAAGCTTTCCAACATATTCTACCACATTGTGGTGTGCAATTATATTCATTATAATAATTGTAATTGTATTAATTATAAAATGGTTGTATGTGGCAGCTCCTCGGAGAGTGTAGAATCAAACAGTAGCAATTCCACACCGAGTTCAGCAACGCCAACAAAATTGTCACCCGGGAACATATTCAAGAATTTCTTCAAGTACCAAAGATGTAGACTCAGTAGCGTTTTATTTGGATATCAGTCGCTTTGGAAAGGGCTCTTTGCCTTCTCAATGATGATTACTTAATTAACACTTTAATATTAAACACTATTTGAGATTTTTCAATGTTTTAGATTTGACGATCATGATGATGCTTGTTATCTTGAGTAGAATGTGTTTTAAAAAATATATTTTAACATATTATAACATGATTGGAGTAAAGATAATCAATTATTTTTATGCAACAAGGTAATAAACAAATAAATACTTAGAGCTAAAAATAATTTTTAACCTTTTAACTTCCACAGTTTGAAAAATAAGACATACAACTTTTAGCTCGCACCGCCGCCGTCTTAAAAATAAGACTAATTCTAATTGTTGTTTTTGAAATGATTGTCTGTATTTTCAGTTACCTTAATACAGGACCTAAACAATTGTTTTAAATAATTATATACTAATATTATAAAGAGGAAAGGTTTGATTTTTGTTTGTTTGCTTGAAATGAATAGGCTCCGAAATTACTGGACCGATTTCAAAAACTCTTTCACCTTTAGAATGCTACATTATCCCTGAGTGACATAGGCTTTGTTTCATCAAAACCGGTGCAGAAGAAGCCAAGTCACGCAGGCGAAGCTGCGTGAAACTCCTAGTATAAAATATAATGCATTGTGTGTTATTACAAATCATATCGATTTTAGATAATTTTTGTAGGCACTAATTGGTTTAGATTGTTTTTATATGATCGGCGGTATAGTCGCGTTCAGTTAAAAATGCTACGGCGGTTAAAAGGTTAATAGGAAATATTAAATTTAAAACTTGAGATGGTTTGAAAGGACTGATATTCAAGTAAAGTATGTGGTAGTCGTGTGCTATTTTTATTTAGAGTTTTGTCTGATGTTGTGCTCGGACGTTTTATTTGCGAATGCAAATATTTATGGCATGAAGAAAAATTTTTTTATGTGAATTTTATGTTAATGTTATGCATGTTTTTAATAGTTTAGATTTAAGTATTTAGTGTACTTATGGATGTAGTTAGATTTTTAACTACAAAGAGCCTTCGACATTCTTTTTACTCGCTATGAACAGTTTAGTAAAGGCGAGTATAAGTCTATTATGTTTTGTGATGACTTACCTTATTGAAACACGACTTTAAACAGACAAAAGTTGTAATGGCTACTTACCTTCGTTCTTGTGTAGGGAAATTAACTGATTATTTGTGTTTTTCTGACTTATACTCATTAGTCAATAGAAATTCTATTGACAAGCTAAACCATAAGAAAACACACACACACACACACACACATACACAAACACACATGTTTGTTGTAGTCAAAGAGCATCAAATGCCAAATATCACGTACCCGTATGTATGTACCCGAGCGACTTGGTCATGAAATGTCAATCTAAGTCACCCCGGGTACCTACGTCAATCAATCTATTTGATTAAAGCATAAAATCTACATTCATTTACAATACGCAGTTTTTCAAACCACAAAAGAAATACTAACAAATTATTAAAATTTTGTTTTAAATTTTTTAGCATGTAAATGTTGTTACGTTGTTTATTGATTGATCTCTGTTGTTAAAGAATGAAAGTTACAAAAATAATTGATGTTCATAGGTCATTTGTACCTCCGGTTCGGGATGAAGAAAGTGAGACCCAAAGGAAGGCGCATGCGAAACGTGTGCGTGAGACAAGGCGGTCAACCCAAGGTGTCACTCTAGATGAGATAAAGTCAGCAGAGCAGTTAGTTAAGAAAAAGGCCAACAATGGCACAACAGAAGCTCCGACTTCAAGTGCAACTAAAAAAGCTGACGATTCACCATCACCTACTACAGAAAATCGAGTGAGTATTATTTTGTTAAATGTATTTTTGTATGGAAATATAACATGTTAAATTATGAGGTCTTTTTCTATACATTTCATATCGCGAGATAGTGGAATCACAATAGATTTTAAAGTCCGAAAACCTAATATTATTATTTAAAGCGCGCTTTGTCATTTGTAAGCTTGACAAAGGTTTATGAGTGTGACAGAGTACTGTTAATAATGTGTTGTTTTTTTTTACCGCTTCGTTGGCCAAGCGGTTAGCGTACACGTTTAACTCCACCGAACAAACGCGAAGATCGGGTGCGATTCCCACTCGGGACAGGCATATACCTACGAAGAACATCAACAGTTTTTCTACAAAAAAATTAAACACTCATCGAACCCAAGCTGTACTAACCACTGTCTAAAATTGTATTCTCAACCAATAACATTCTGACACGTCATCCACGTGAAGCTTGTTACTGGTTGGATGTCAATTTTAAACAATGTTTAGTAAAACGTCTGGGTTCTTATTAAATTTATACCGGTATCTATTTAAGTATTTCTATTTATTATTATTATCATCGTTGACTAACACCCGTTACACAAGCATTTGATTTGTTTATTTGTTATTATTAATTTATTTGACCAGGAATATATATTTATTCATTTATATTGTAGTTTTAAGTACATCAACTGTTCAATATTTTTACAATAGTGACAATTCGTTTGCTGAAAATGTTTTTTGAAACTTTTAAAGACACGCAAAATATATTTTTTTATTAAATGCTTGTTGTGTATAAAATAATTTAATACATTACTCTACAATGGTGGTAAATATTTTGTGCACTTGTGATTGATCGTTATCACTAGCTTTCGATGTAAGTTATAGAAAAAGACAAATACGTTTAATGTTGTTAGTTATTATTTCGTTTGCGACATTTTTATAGACGTTAAATCTATACCTCGAAATGTTGTGATTAAAAACTGTACAAGTGACTAATTTGAAATATCTAAAATGTTACAATTCTTTTATTTAAAAAAAAGTTAGCATCTAAGATAAGTTTGAACAATGGTCATCTTACTACAAAAAATATCAAACACTCGTTGAACACATATTTTATTAAGAAATGTCTGAATTTGAATACTCAACCAATAGCGTGTTGATGCGTCATCCACGTGTAGCATGTCATTGGTTTGGATGTTAATTCTAGACAGTGTTTATTTAAACAGACCTGTATTTTTTGTTGAAAGGCGGCGTGTGTCGGAATTGGTACCATTGTTTACTTCTTATTTGTTAAGTAAATTTTACGATGATAGGTCATTCGATGATGTCAATTACTATGTTTACTACATAGCAATGGACATTTGTATAAAATGCTTTTCTTTGTATGATGTAATGAAATATTCTTAGACCACCTAATAGTTAAAACAATTTACAAGTAATTCTTATACAGTTTATATTTTAAATAAGTTTTATAGTTTAGTTTCTTAGCTCCATAGTATAGTTTTTCTGTATGTTATTGATACCAAAGAGCACCTTAATCATTAAAATTAGAATATTATTTCGAAAGCCATCACAAGTGACGTGTCTGTATATATGTTATTGGATATGTAATTTGTGTTCATTATGTTGTTCCTATTTCACCACGTATCAAATCTGTATGCCCTAGATAGTATTGTATATATTAGGTATGCATCCATTAAAATAAATTTCTAAACACTTAAATTTCACGTATTTCATACTCGATACTTTCCGTCAAAGAATATTCAAATTATCTTATTTCTATTCGAAAGCGTTTTATTTAATTGAAAGCTAAATATGTGTAGTTTAACATGCGTGACATAAAAAAGTAACATTTTATTTGTATTCGAAAGCTTTTTATTTAATTGGAAGCTAAATATGTGTAGTATTATAGCAGATGGATTCTCTTTATTTTTTTATAACAAGAATATTTAACGATGACTGTTATGAAAACGAAAACTTACAGTTAAATACGTGAATGGGATTGAATTATTGTTCCAAATTCATATTGTTTTTTTTTTATTCCAACAATTTTTATGGCCAGAAAAATATTTTGTAAATAATTTAGAATATTTGACGTGACTGGTATCGATTAGGCTCGTGCTAACGCCGTGGGTGGTGACGTCGCCGTGACGTTAGCGTTGGCGTGCGCTAGCGCGACCGCTACTGCTACCATTGCGGCCAACAGTGAACGACGCCCTTCATGGCGGTTGAGACTCGACCCCACCAATAAGGTCCCTACACCACCGCCAAACGATCTAACACGACTAGTGATTGACCAATATTCTTTTAAAATATTGTTTTTTTCTAAAGTGCTCTCTTGATTTTTTTGAGTATTGAATAGATGTGTATTTGTGCAATTCAAATTTTAGTATTTGGTAACAATGAGCGGTTTTTAGACCGATGGAAAAGCATAACAATTATTAGTCGTGATAGCGTCAGGGGGTTGTAGAGTATTTGGCACTCGCGCATGGTGTGTATATATGGACAGGTGTACCGTTGTTCTCCAAACTTGATGTCTTTCGATGTTTTTTTTTCAACATTTAATTTGACTAAATACATTTCAATGTAGATTATACTAAAGTTTCTCTGTAGCAGATGGTGATACACATAACGTTAACTTTCTTTTGTGATTAAGTAAGTTGTAAGTCTTGGTAGATTTTAATTGTCTTGCTACAAAAAAATAAACACTCGTTGAACACATGTTTTACTAAACACTGTTAAAATTGTAATTCTCAACCAATGACATGGTGCCACGTCATTCACGTGTAACTTGTTATTTGTTGAATGTAAATTTTAGACAGTGCTTAGTTTAAAATTGTCTCTAATGTAACGCTGTAAAGTTGTTAAAAGTTTGCAATATATTTAGTCAAAAATATTTTTCGAATAAACTTGTCTTACGTTATTATTTCTGGTTCTATAATACTATACTGTCGACATAATTTTCTTTAGTAGCTTTGTTAAGCATGACGGTCGTTTGGATAAAAATAACTCTAAACATTTTTTACTACTTTAAAAAAATAATTATTAAGGGCGACTTCTCCATATATTTAATTAGTAAATATAATACAATGTGTTGCTATTTATTTGTAATAAGAAAATCACATATTACCGTCTTATTAATAAATACCGACTAAAGTACTTCAAAGCTCACAATTTATGTTATAGTCTGTATAAATAACAGTGTGATAAAGACTATAATATCAGCTTAAACCTGTGAGTACTTTAGTTTATGAATAAGATATTTTAATAATAAAATAAATACTTAATGAATGAGTTGCCCTTACGGTAACATAATTGTTGATATAATGTTTTCAGGTAACCCTTTGCACTCTCCTTTCCCATTGATTTAGTCATCGCATGGTCATCTTGTGTTTTACGTATTAACAATGCATGTTAAAGTCACGTATGTGTTCTTTTTTCATTTTCTAGTAGATTTTATTATTTAATAAAACTACCCAAAAATATCGATTTCATTCTGGTCACAATACCAAGTAGTGTTTTTTCATTTGAATTTAAATATTTTTTTAAAGAATGATACGATCACATGAAATTTTATTACTACTGGAGATTACAGTCCTAACAAAGATCTGATGTCATTTTCCGAATATTGCTGACTCTTTCTAATTTACCAACCGCTCTTTCTTCTTATGATATAATAAACTAAGTCAAAATAAAGGACAGGCCGGTAAATTAGGGAAAGTCGAAAATGTTAGAAAATTTACAGCCAGTCTTTGTTAAAGGAAGGTCAATTTAATAGTCTCATTTGACAAATGTCAATCTCTGTAATACTTGTACTACCTCTAAACCCACGAATTTTTAAAATAAATAAATAATGAAGGGTAAGTGGAAGAATTCCATTGTCAATGGAAGATAGTTTGAAGAAATTCAAAAAAACTACCTGATTTTAAAACACGTTTTTATTTCAAATTAAAAAATATGCAGAAGTCTTAATACAATAAAAAGCCTTACACTTTACTCTAATATTTTAAAACTATGTTGATCATTGCTACTTATATTTGAACTTAAAGAAATAACGTGAAATATTTTTTTTTAAATAGGTCGAAGTCAGTGGACTATGATCTTTTTAATAGTTTTGTATTTTTTATTAATTGACTCGCACTCAAAACACACAAACATAAAAAAAGACAAAAATAAATTATATTACTAAAATAATTTGATAAAAATATGTAAAAAAATTTGGCCAAATATTCTACTTGAAAAAACCTATGACACTGACAGCAGCTGTCAAAAAAATGCAAAAAAAGATCATAGTCTATGGACTATGGACCTTTTTTTTAAAGAACGTTAGTGACGGATCTTTTTTTTAAAGAACGTTAGTGACAGTGATCTTTGTTTTAAAGAACCTTGTATTTTTTATGTCGAATTTCTGAGGACTGTGATCGTTCTTTTGCATTTCTGTCTTCACTATACCATGAAAGAACAGTTTCTGTACTAGATGGCGTTGTTATCTATAATTAAGAGAAATATTGACAATGATCCTTCTTCCCCCTTACCCTCCGAATATTATTGGTTTTAAAATGAAAAGGTTATGTAAATCTACAATACTAATGAAATAATATTATTACAAAAACATAGTGTGAAATTTCGATGACCTTTCAGATGTGATCTACTAAATTGGCACTGCTTTAGAGGAGTATCTATCTTCCTGTGGTAACATAGCTTCATGTACTATCATCATTTTGCTTTGACAGCATAAAATTGGAATATGTTTGTTTTTATGTAATGTTAGGTGTTTCCGTAGGTATGAAATTGGATTATGTAATGAAGTAGAAAAATATGTTTCGATTGTTTTTCTGCTTTACTAAGCAGAATTTAGTTCTACTTAGTAAATTTCGCGTAATAGTGACTGGTATCGAACGAAAGAAAGCATTTTTTTTCTTTTTTGTTTCCATTAAGTTGGCAACATTAACAATCATAGTGCTTAATGTCAACAACATATTTTGCCACATTATGATAACGGTATGCAAATATTTAATTTAAGCTACTCTACTAGGCCAATTCTGACTGAGGTCTTAAGTCGGTACATGCCTTGAGAGATATGAAACACTCAAAGATGAATATAACTTAGCCTGAAACCTTTTTAAGCCAGTTATGATTATGACAGCTTAACGTTAACCTACTAGTAAACTGCCACCATTTACAAAGCCTCGCTAGTCAGGTAAAGAAATTGTAAAAAAAATTCCCCGGGGACTGTGATGACTATCAAGATTCCTGACTAAGATGATTACTTTCAATCCATTAGAAAAAGTTTGTTCCTGGACAAACCAAAATCAACTTAACGGCATTAACGGCATTTTTTGATTTACTTAAAAAGTATGCATAATTTAATGCAACATCTGATAATATTCATAATCATTATGATAATATTCATGATCATTATGATAATATTTGTGATCATGATGAAAATATTCATGATCATCATTATACTTTGACTTTCATCAATTCAACGTAAATCAAGGTCTAGAACTTTCGTTCCACATCTTATCCAATCCGACTTTATTCTAAAATCTTTATTGAAAAAGACATATTTTTTTTGCATTGCCTATTGATATGTTTCGGTTCTATTACAATGACCGTGGTCATAAGAAAACTCAGGTGGTTACGCGTTTTGACTCATTAACATGATTTAAGCCTAATAAAACATATAGTAAAAAATCCGAACCTACATCAATAGAATGAAACATATTTTATAATAATTTTTATATATTACAAGTCGTATTAAAAGTGGGTTGCCTAAAGAAATCCTTGACAGTATATTTTATACTTAGGTTCTGACCTCAGACCACTACAGTTTTGTTAGGAATTAGAGTACCTTTATTACTACATTTGTAGGGCAGTTATAATTATAGCGATAATCAGAAAATATACAGTCTGGCTTAAAGATCCGGGGGAAAATCGCTTCTAATAGCTACTGATGTGAGTTATGTTTGTAGTTCGAGCTTGAAGACGCAGACAGGTCCACACCAAGAACGACAGCACCAGCGACGGAAACTACAGTCACTTTGCCCTTACGTCGCCCGCCTACCGCCTCTACAGCGAATACCACTTCCACCAACTCCTCAAATAAAGAAGAGAATCGCATCGGTTTGTATTTTTGTGTAATTGTAATATCTTTGTAGCTACCCTGTGACCTAAACCGCTAATTCATAAAAAATTGGACCCAAATCTGCAAACAGGAATAAACCCTCAAATATGCTAAACATAGACCATCCGTCCATCAAAGATAAAGTTTATTCGGTAACTTTAATTCAACTTATAACATGAATTCTTGAGGTTCCGGGTTCGATCCCCGGGTCGGGCAACAAAAAAAAATTGAAATTGTGTATGTTCAGTTTTCTAATAAAAATAAGCACATCCAATCCTGGGTGGATTGGATATGTTTGCTACAAGGCTTGCCCAGTTAGCCAAATGTTAGCCACCTATTAGATTGTTGGATTTAGTGTCTTCGCTAGACGTGGGTGCCTTGGTTGTGCCTGCCTACCTATTAGGGGATATGGGCGTGAAGCTACTTTTATATCAACGAAGACAACCTATTAAGAAATATAACAGAAGTGAAAGAAGAAACAAACTGGAAGAAGTATAGTTTAGTTATTTTATAGATTAATGTGACGTGCAGTTATTTGAAATAGGATATTTAATAAAAGTGCAAGCTAAAAACATAAACTAATAATATTTTTTATTCAATACCTAATCGCTATTGTGATCAACGGAACCGGTGTTAGCTTTGACTACATTTAGTTTCGATCCTCGGTTCTGTCAACTCAAAAAAGGATTTTTTTTTCAATTTTTTAATAAACAAAACTTTACCCGAAACTGTGTAAGTGGCCAGTTGGCGTTAGGTTTGCCTCCGATTATTTTTTGGACTAAGTGGTATCTTTGGTTAATTATGGGTATGCTAATTACACCTCTGTCTAGCTCTTCGAGGAATACAGACATGAAAGTACTTAAGCTAATCTAAAATGTGCAATTTAAAAAGCCTACAAGTGTCGCTACGTACTGTTTTTTTTATAATAACAAAATATGTATTTATTTAGGTGAAGATGACAAAGAACGAGAAAGCAGTTCTGAAAGCAAATCTTCAAATAACGTATCACCATCCAGCACACAAGCGGCGCTCAATGTGATACAGCGCAGACGAAGACCGAAGAGACGTTCTACGGGCGTTGGCCATGTTGATATGGACGTAAGTTCGCCTCTATCTTACAGGGCTATTTTTAAAGGACCGGCCAAATTTTAGTACTTAACTTCATTAAGGCCCCATACTTAGTCAGCTAGAAGAGCCTATCAGCGCACTCCCCCGTTCCATGATTACTATGAAATATTGCGCTCTAAAGTAAATGTCTTAAGCGCCAAATCACTATTTTTGACACTATAAAAGTAATTTGAAAAAAAATATAAAAACTGAAACAGTTACCTTTTAGGTATAATACTTATCTATGTTTACGTTAAATCTGGTGTCGATATTTTCATCATTGAAGTAGACAGATGGGCTTTGCTTTCAAAAAAGTATTAACTTTTTGATTTTTTTCTATCGAGCAAAGTGAAATGAATCGTGTTTTGGAAAAACTAGTCTTATAAAGCATACTAATGTTAATCTTGTGTATTTTTGTGGCCAAGATCCATAATTGCTTTGTATGAAAAAAACAGTATATTGTTGACGTATTTTAGCATACATGGCCCCTTAATAGTGTGTTGTAAATACTATTGTCAAATTTTAACATTTACATCTCTATGTATTCATCTGTAATCTAAACATGAATCGCTAAATGTGTTGGTAAGTACATAACTTCCGAACGACTGGACCGATAAAATTACATACAACCCTAAATTTTCACCCTTTTATCACCAATCCCTATTTTTTTATAGTCATTTTAGAAATTTAATCATTTTTTATCCCGGGTCAATAACTTATCAATCGTCATTTAATTAGTTATATGGCAAAACAACGTTTGCCGGATCAGCTAGTCAATATATAGTAGTTTAATTTTTTGTTAGTAGGCCAACAGTTGCTATGGGAAAAAGTAAACAAATAGACGAAATTCAAAAATTTGCGGTGGCGGGTAACTTCGAAAATATTTACTGCTAATTTTAGCGTAACGTTTTCTGCATCGCCACCGTGCGGTTGGCAACATTGTGTATGTTTTGTAATATAAGTCCAGTTTATGCAATCAGTAATACAAACAGGCATTGCTATGCGTGTCATAATAGTTCGTAACAAAAAGTTAATGTGTTGGGGTGATAGACAGATTTGTAAACTGCCAAAATATCATTATAAATTTATGATTTAATATAAAAAACTAAGATTCATACAATTCATATAATTATAATTGCGAAACTCTGTCTGTCCTGTTTCTATTGCTCTTTAGGTATAAACCTAAATAACTTCAACTTAATACCTACCATGCGAAAGATAAACGAAATTCTTCAACATGTATTTCGAAATCTTCTTCTTCTTTTATAAGTATGGCTTTCAATCGTTTATTTCGAATTCAGATCACTTTGTTTGATCAGAACAATTTGTTAAATTGGTTTAAAAAATAATTGTTTATGCGTGCTTGGAGATAGTTTTTTATCAAGCGACCAATAGCAAGGTGTTTTAAATATTTATAAACATTACTACTTCTACGATACTCAGGACTTCGTAAAGTCGGTTAGATTGGTCGTATGCAATTTTGCATCCGGAATTATCTAAGATTACATCTGGAAACTAGGAAGTATACTAGCGGTACGCTATAATGGGCCGTTTGGCGTTTGTATTGTTTAAGTATATATATTTTCGTCTTATTTAAAATTTTTAATGAACTATTTCCACACTAGCAATAAATATAAACACTTATAAATTGGACTCGCATTTGGTTATATTTTTTCGATAGTAAATTGTCATTCACATTACTATTTCAATGTGTCAAACTGGCAATCATAGCGTGCCGCTATTACAAATCGGTAACAAAATTTCCTCCTCTTCTCGGATACGGGCGTGAAGATACAATTATTATCTTGTAATATATCGAACAAGCAGTTTGCTTTTCTGTGCAAAGAGACAATCGTTACTTATGGACACCATAGACGTTACTGTTGCGTCGTTATCTTACCCGTATTTGCTACTCTTCTGACTAACACGGAACACGTCAATAGCGAGCATTGATGCCATGGCATTACAAGATCGTCGTACTCAGCCCCTTGAGCTGCTGCACACTACAAGCACTACTATATAGGAAAATCTTTTCTTAATTGGAATATCACACAAATTTGCGTGTCTAATTTATCTAAAATTGTGGGTAATTGGTAGTAAATGACCATAATAAGCATTGATCTAATCTACATTTGTTATGACCGTAGGATGTAATGGCCTAATAGATACCGCACACTTAGACTGGCCGCAGCGTATCGGATCGGACTGTATCGCATTGCATAGTTCATTTTGCCACAAATTCGCAGCGAGGCGGCCTGAAATAGTGTGCGTTGCACCATGCAAAATCTATGAAAGCGATATCTAGGCGGAATATTGCGCGGCGATGCACACCGGTCCTCCTCGTCAAATGTGTGCGGTAGCCTTAAACGCGACATTCCTGTGTGACTATTATAAATAAGCTTTTGGCTCGTACCATAAATGGGATCCACACTTAGCTATCTCTCCTTAGCGAGTTTCTGGAAAACAAAGATGATTCATAACGTGGGCGGGGACACGTGTAATTTGGGTAGATGCTTTTATGTAGATTTTTGTATTAGGTCGGGGAAAAAGTAAAAACAGCGTGTAAAAATCAAAGTATATTTTTTTATTACTAAATTGTGTCTCTTATATTTCGTGTGACATCGTGCTGCCATCTTGTTGTATAAATAACTAGCCGATCCGGCGAACTTATTTTCACTTAGCACTCGATATTGTACCTACCTTGCACCCTGCACGGAGATTTGGTGTGTAGATATATATGTGTATGTAAGAATACCTGAACGTTCAAATGTTTTTTCTACATATTCGATTGTACACTTTATACTTAGTTTTGTTATGTCTGTAATTTGTAAACCACAAAACTTATAACTTGGAAAACAAGTACTAGACAATCTGTAAAGCACATATTAACAAAACAAAAAATAAAACTACGCGTTAAAGAATTATAGCCCAATGAACATTTTGATTTTGTTCCCTCTCATGAGAACCCTTTAATACACTGGATAAAAAGTATACGCTAACTTCCCTCAGTACATAAATATATTGTAAAATTCAAAAAATGTCTTTATGCCACCCCTTTTTAGTCGCCTGCGTCTATTTTTTTAAATATCTTCAATCTACGGTATTAACTCTTCTAAGGTTTATTATATGTAGGATACTAATCTTTGATTGACACGTTTTGGAACTTACGGTAAATAAAAAATCGATAAGTTTTAAATTATATTTTAATATGTCAAGGTTTTATCATAAACTTCACGTAAAACTTTTGTGCGAAGTTTGCTTTATTTCTAAGTTTTGATGCATTTTCAAATTACTCATGTATTTATACATAGTTAAATCTCGTTGATCAAGTTAATGCTGTACTCTATTTTTTTAACAAACGAGTACGAAAATAATGTACTGCATTATTATTGGTCCACATAATCAATGTAAAGTTAATTTCAATCAATCAGAACGCGCCATTACAATTTGACAATAGGAACAAAGGCGTAGTGCCCGCCCCTCTTAACTGTACGTCTCACTCTATCAGTATTGGAAATATACGAGGGACATACTAGGTACTCGTTTGTTAAAATAAATAGATTAAAGTAATTAAAATTAGCAAGGGGTTAGTTTGCACTTTGTGGTACTTACCAAGTGATATTATTCTGACGGGTTAAAGATTCTTTTATATGGCTGATACTAAATATTATGTACCTATCGGTTTATTCTTAAGCGCAGCAGCCTTTTTTCGCGGCACTTAAAAAATCAACGTTTTCCTGAAAATCGGGCGGCTATAATGCTCCTTAACTTTTATTTAACCATCTTTTGGGCATGTTTAAATAAATGCACATGAACCAGAACACCATCAAAGAATCATATAGCACAAGCCCAATTGGGATTTTTTCCATGGGTTTAATATAAAAGGAGTTTTTTTTTTATCTTTATTCCTACTTCATTATTATTTCATTCCCATCACCTTGATGCTTATGTTGTGTTGTTAACATAGTATCTTCATAGTCAAGTCAAGTGAAATGAATTTTGATATAAGCATTTATAAGAAGGCAATATTTTTCTTAGAATTTTACAATTTATTGACGGTTAATTGTCATATTCTAACTTTTATTCACGATTTCTATATTTTTAACTCATGGGAGATTTAAGAACCTAACATTGTGATAAAAAATAGCCTATGTCCAACTCCTATGTTTTTTATGTCCGTGCCAAAAGTCTTCAAATTCGGTTCAGTCGCTTTGATGTGAATGAAGGACAACAATTAAGCACATTTTCATGTTATAATATTAGTATGGGTAGCATCAATGCAATCAGATTCCCTTCTTTATTTTTAAAAATAACATATACAAGATTTAACAGGAAGTCTGGATAATGGCAGGTTTCTTTAATCTAAATGTTATAAATATCGAGTATGTAATTGCTATTTGAATTTTAGTAAAAAGTTTGAGTGTAAGCCCTACAGCTTGTCAAATACTGAGCGATCGCTAACTCAATGCCAGCGAGTAAGTGACCGCTACCCAAGTACTGTTAGGGTTGTCACAAAAACTATTAAATTTTTTTTTTAAGTTTATAGTGGCAAACATACGATTTTAACGTTAATACTCGGTTATGTGATTTCTAATACTATTCATTTAAATACACTTCAATATTATCATATCTTTCTGTTAAACTTTTGTATATAAAACTACATTTTGTAAATATGCACTTTGTATATTTTGTTTCACGTTTGTAGGACATTGTAAACGATCGCGACAGAGGCGGCGATGGTGACGGCGACAAAGAAATTCAAGTAAGTACATTAATTAAGTATGTATAACACTCTAATATTATTACTAAATCTAATATTACACTAGGTTTAAGGAATCACATACTGCTCCTATTTAAACGACTCTCCCAACTATTTAATCATAAGTAATTCATAAGTATTAATTAAATATACTTCATACATTATATTAACCAAATTTATCAGTAATACCACATTTAAATTTATTTTTTCGATGAAATTCATTTTATCTTAATTTCTTGGTAATAGATATGTCATTTATAGAAATGCAAATTTAAATGTTCAGAATGAGTGAGAGAGAGAGTAGTGGGGCCATACTTGTGATTGCTCGTGAACCCATTGGTCTTTACATGGACTATGGCTTCGCCAAAACGTTCCAACCCACAACTAACCCATAATTGGATATCTATGCCAAAGTAGATAAAAAGTTTAATATTTTATTGCTACAATAAAAAGCAAATTAATCTATACTTTTATATACAATGGTCTAAACATACGAATAGTTCATAATTTTATTAAAATAATTAGGTACATTTTATTTATATATATAGATATTAACCGACCCGCAAACCTCGTATTGCTTGACATTAATACAGCTGTAACCAGTTTTTATAGATTATAGTATTGTTTTTCCTATTTTCCCTGTTTTTTTTTATTTTTTTTCAATACCAATATTATGAAGAGGAAAGGTTTGATTTTTTGTTTGTTTGAAATAAATAGACTCCAAAACTACTGGGCTGAATTCAAAAAAAATCTTTTACCTTCAGAATGCTACATTATTCCTGAGTGACATAGGCTTTGTTTCATCAAAATCGATGCAGTAGAAGCTAAATTACGCAGGCGAAGCTGCCTGAAATTGCTAGTCTTTTCATAAAAAAAACTTTTCTTTAAAATAACATAACAAAAAAAAAAGAATTGGAAAAATCTAAACAACCGTTCCGACATGATACGATGATCACATTTAGCGTGATCATCGTATAGGAATTCATTTTTATATAATATACAAATTTTATATAAACTTATTGTATTGCATTGTCTAAAATGTATAGGATTAAATTTAAAGTTTATCAATGTGTCTTCCTTCCTTTTTATAATCTTCTTGCATGCATGCATGTTCTTGAATGTGTTTAAGTTTAACGGTACAAATAATTTCAAATATTTAAGCAGAAACCTGAATTCTTGAAACTTTTTCTTTTATGTATTGTCTAGCAAGAATGGCAGAAATATCTTTAAATGCCACGTTTTAACAACAATCGTCGAGTACTGTATAACAACTTTCGTTTTCAGAATACGCCTTATTTATTTCTGCAGTAATACTGACAGTGCCATGTTTTAGCCGCTAGACTTGCACAATAGGTCTAAGATCTACAGGATAGCGAGGAACCGATGACATCCATGTCTTATAACATAAAAATATGTGGTTACCCATCTAAATCCCTAATATTAATGTTCCGAATATTATAATCCCGAAAACATTTGGGCATTTTTTCATAATCCTGTTTTTAAAATTACAAAGTTTTGTTTTAGTGGAGCGCCTGGGGGTTTTTACCTCGGATTAGCGTTACAGTGAATGAATTAATATGATCGATGTGGGATATTGTTTTTTAAACTATAAATTGCAATGTTTACCTACATTTTTTTTAAAACAAATTATTATAAAAAATAATGTTTGGCCATATATTTTCACGTTTTTCTACCTGTCTGAGATCCCTACTGCTCGCATATATTTATGCGAGTCCAAGTAATCGAGTATTTAAATGCGAGTACGAGTTAGTCTTCCTAACTCGAGAACCGGAATCGGGTCCGGCGTACTCGAATCAAAATAAATTGGTATTCGAGTAGGCGAGTTCTAAAGAAGAATCGAGTCTGACTTAAGTCAAGTCGTACTCGGCACATCGCTACTATTTACAATCTGTGTGTCATCTCGAGGAGGGATCGCGTTATACTACATAATCATGTTTCTGTATTCCAAAATCAATCTCGCTATAATTTCAAAACACTATAAATCTGTCACTCGCAAGTGGCAAGTGTAGTGAACTCTGACGCAAATAGAATTTATTGTATCTTCAGCGAAACATACAGAATTATACATCAAAACCCTTTTACCTATGTTTAATTTTGGTTGTATTTTAAGAATATTAATGCAAAGATTAGGTAGATGTACAGTTGGCCTTGTATCATCCCTCATATTTGTCCATAGCAGTGTATAGAGACTAATGGCACATTCATTAGCTTAGGTTAGTAAGTTTCACGATACACACAACATCATTTTTTTTGTTAACAAAAGTGAAGTTACACACCAGATCAACGGGTGCGTAAGTTTAATTAGTAAGGGGGCGTAAATCTACTGGCAGACAGTGATTATTTTCTAACTTGCTAGGTTTATCGTAATACATATAAATTACACATTATGTTTGCCCTCGATGGACTCCTAAACTTACTTAAACTGATTTTAATCAAATTTGCACACGTTGTGCAGTTTGACCCACATTCAAAGATAGTATAGCTTACATCTCAATTTTAGTAGCTAGTGCATAATATTATTAAATAATAAATAACAGATCTTGTAATAATAATAAAAACAACGTGGGAATTAAAATATATCTTATAAATAAATATTTTTTAAAAGAATTAAAATATTTGCGCATTGCAATGTTACATGTTGCAAACATCTTTATATCACTTCGCAAATAAATTATTTTCATTTTATTTTCAAACCGGGAAGATTACGGAGCACATTATGTGTTTTAGTTAACGATAAATTCTAACAACCAATTTCAAGAACATATCTAAGATTAGAGATAGGGTGTCCTTAGACCAGTAACTAGGCAATCGTTGTATTTTTTTAAATTTCAGTAAATATCAAAAATACCTTAGCATAAAAACTTTAGTAGGCCTATTTCTATTTATTTTTGAAAATGGGCGTAAGTAGAAAATAGCCGCCTAATGGCCATTTTTAGTAACCCAGCTAAGATAAGACATATGGCTATTTTAGATCAGTTACCATGCATCCAGTGCTATTTTTTAATTATCAATAAAAAATATCTAAGCATCTAAACTGTAGAAACCTAACCTAACCTAACCTATCAGTAGACAGGTTGTTAATATTGGCCGGTAGCAATTAATCGTCTTGTAGTAGTAGTATGTAGTAAGTAGAATCTGATTAGTAGAAGTGTGAAAAAATAAAATATTGCTAATATCAGAAATTAAAATTAATGCATATTAAAATTACCTAGAAATGCCATTTTAGTCTAATGTTTTGATGCAAGCCAACAGGAAATATATATGTATGTATGTTTTAGAGATTTACCGCCTTACCACAAAAAAAATTGACGCTGTCTAAAATGGATCCATGCAATAACAATATGCTTCATGGGGACGACGTGGCAGTATGGTATTGTTTGAGAATCCAATTTTAGACAGCGTTTAGTAAAACATGTGTTCAACGAGTGTTTTTTTTTGTAGTGAGAAATATTATTAATAAATAGACAGATTTGTCATTTTCACGTTACTTTTATTAACAAAGATTTGTCATTTTGAGTTGCTTTTTATTTATATACTTTTCGTTAGGTTTTTAAAGTACAATACACGTTATTTACTCTTTTCGAAAGTTCTGTACCGAAATACACTATTTCGTAACACAGTTTCACAATAATAGCAGATTCGAACACTTCGTTCCAAATACTCTGGACACTATAGCTAAGCCACTTATTTAGGTCAGCAAAGTTATAAATGAAGCTATAAACTTGAAAATAAAATTTATATTTATACGCGAGTTATTTGTTGTTATTTTTATATAGATAAAAAAAAGCTTCTTTTAAATGAGTGTATTTAAAAGTATATTAATAGTTTAGCATTTTATGCTTGTTCGATTTTCATTTTAGTTCTGTATTTCTATTAAAGTATATATTTACGTGATGTAAATCTGCCCGAAAGTCGGTCGTATTTTTAGAGTACGCGTACCTGCATGGGCGGGGCGGGCGTACGCATTAACTACAAAGGTCGGCCTTCGCTACCATGCCAATATTGAAGGAAACAATTAATATTCGAAAAGATGTCGATATTTATAGCGCCATTAGTAATACATATTTATTTTGTGACTGGGTTGAAAGCTGGACGTTTCCTTGGTGACGTCAGCATTGTTATATTTACAGGTGACGATTCCTTCACGTGCTCGGATAGATATATCGCACGCCCGTCTGATCGTTTCAGTACGTCACACGAACAGTCCCGATCGCACGATTCTATGAAGCCGTGCTGTGTGTGGGCGTTAATATTTTCTCTGTGTAGACTTATAAAACAGAACCCGTTAGTGTGTTTTTAAGTCGCGCAACAAACGCTTGTCTAACGTTTATAATTGGCCGTGTTTGTGAGATGTGATCTAAAATGAGTAGGAAACAAGACAGATACACTTCTAGACCGCGCAGCCTCACCTCACACTATGGTTCATCGCCAACTGTGTTGGGTTCGATGTTCGGCGGACAGTACAGCCCTTACTCGAACAATTACTCAAACTCTTACAGCCCAACCACATACAGAAACTTCAACCCTTACACTGCTGGTTTAGGACGACCATCCAATCTCGGAATATACGGAGGGACTAGTTCAGGCTATGGAGGGGTGTACCTGAGTGGGGCCACACTGGGATCCTTAAATTTAATGACACCAGCGTTAAAAAAATTAGATAAGAAACTTTTGGCGAGTCAAAAGAATTTCAAACCAAAAACAGTGCCCCCGGCCAAAGTGCCGGTCGAAGTTCCACCAGTGGCGGAAAATGAAGTGCCGCCTGTTAGGCCGGAAAGGAAATCCCGGTCAAAGAATAGGAACCCTGATCTTGATAAGGAGAGGTCACGGTCGCTCACATCGCTAGATTCTTTAGCGGCTATCAACAAACGATCTTTAAGTCTAAACTCATTAGCATCGGATGGATATAGCGTACGTAAGATTTATCTTTAGATTTAATCATAAATATTGCTGTTGACAAATAGTTAATGCGTTGTCATTGAAAAATATTTTTTATGTAAGAGGCGAACAAGCAAACGGCTTTTCTGATGGAAAAAGACAACTGTGGCTTATAGACGCCATAGTTTTTTTGTGGGTTTTTTTAAACTAGGATTATGAGTAAAGTTATGCTCAAGTTGTATTACAATTTTAGGGATTCGACACCAAACCAATTTTTGAGATGGTTACATCTCGCCTAAATCTAATTTAGTTACGAAAAAATAATTAATGTATTTTAAAAACAAATAAAACAATTTTAGATATAATATTTACAAAAAATTCTGATTCAAGAAGAAATGCATTCTAATACATACATACATACATACATACACATCTCCACGCCAAGTCCTTTACAGTTTACACAATAGAAAAAGAGAATAAAAAAATAGAAAAAAATTCCAAATGTCATGATCCTTGCATATCTGTCTAGCTTTCTCCACTTTCATAACTCTTTTCATACAAACACGCCGGTTTCAAAGATTTTTGACACCACCCACGGATAAAACCCGAGTGATTTTGTCTTTGTATAGGCACTCTAATATGTGAGTTAAATGCAGAAAAAAGTTCAAATCAAAATTCAAAAATAAAAGGGAGTTAGGCCAATCTCTGGGTTATACTACTCTTCGAAAACCTATCACATAATTTGTTTGCAAAAAATAACTGCTTTACTTTTTCGATTCATCATTATTATTATATTATATATGTATATTTTACGATAACTGCACGTCATTCCTTTTCAAAATAATACCTTATATAAGAAACTTAAGGTCCCTCCAAATAGGTGTTTAAGTTACACACATTGTTCAGTACGTCAATATACTCGTCAAACGTATCCATAAAAAAATGCGCCTTAAATGACTATTGGTTTTCAGTTTGGAGTACGTTTTCTCATTTAAATTATTTAGATTAGTGTATTTTTTTACATTTTATGTACCGAGACATAAGTAGGTACGTCATTTATGGTAAGAGTATTAATGGGATATTTTAATATTGAAAACCAAGTCGTTTGAGTCACTTTTTTTGTGTTGATATCTTTTATTGGATGCATTCAACTATGTCTTCAAATTTGAAAACCTATTGGAAGGTTCTTATATAGAAATAAGTATGGCTTTTAATATGTTATAAAGATATGTCCTTCCTATGTTCAACTGTTGGACATATTTCGTCAGAATTTTTTAATTTTAATTCTGAGATTAATTTGGGCGATAAGTTAAAAATGTTAGTTTTGAATAGTTTTGAACAGGTAACCTATCTAAGATAAGAAGTAGGGTTACGGTAGATCAGTTACTGGGCAACGACTGCTATTTTTCGTTTATTAACAGTAATGTGTTAGCAACAAAACTCTATTAGGCTTATCTCTAGATGTATATAGGTAGTTTAAATTAGTTGAAAACGAATTACAAACTTAATAAAGTTTTATTAATACCAAATTTTTTTGTGAATTATTAAAAATAACAGTGATTGCACGGTAAATTATCTACAGTAGTTGTATGTGTTATCTCAGATAGGTTATTGAAATTGGCCGTAAGAGGTAAATGGTTTGATCATCATGGATAGGTCACCTTTTAGTGAGAACACGTTTAGATTAGGTTGACGTTTTGGACGTATGTTTACAATAACTATACATTTTCAGTCTGGTAGCGAGCGCACAGAAGATGGAGACGACCGCGACTACAAAGCTCTATACGAAGCGTCACAAGTCGAGGTACGACGGTTAAGGGCGCTACTCACAACTTCAGAACAACAATTGCGTGATGCACGATCCACTATCACCAGACTCACACAAGTGGTAAGTTAATTATATATCCGAATATATAAGTTAAATTATTGAACTCGTTCTTGGGGCAGATATTTTTGCTAATCTCTCCAAAGTAATATATTTATGCTCGTGACTGTACCACTTTTTAGAGAAACTGAATCAAGTATTGTCGTAAGATATATAGATATATTAAGAGAGAAACTGGAGCCTGGTGTAAAGCTTCTTGTGGAAGGTGCATTGGCTAAACCGTAACCAATATAGCGCTAAACTCCGTTAGCTATTTTTTATGCTGTCGTAATTTATATTAATCAAAATCAAACCAAAATCTGTCACATTATACGGGTTAAAAAAATTGAAATTTGTATAAATTTATGATCATTCTTGACATATTTTTTTATATAATTTTGTATGATATTTTCCGTTGTTTTATTACACCTTGACTAAATTATATCAATATGAGAGAAGTCTGTTGTGTTCCGGTACGAAGGGTAGGAATACAGATTAGTCCCATCACTATTTACTAAATAGATACGCACCTATAACATATACAGTATCTAGAGACCACGGTTGTCCTACGATGAGAAGAACCGTGTGCTTATTTGTTGCCTTAACCACATAAAAAAAGATCAATAAGATGCTATTTTGTGGGTGTGTAGCGGTGTTCATACTTTTTATATAGTGTATTTTTATAGATGAACTATAATTCCACCAGTAGCTAATAAAACTGGGTATCGGAAGCCCGACACTCGTCGACGAACCACATTTATGTTGAACGCAGATGTGCACTTGGTGTTTATGTTCTATTTTAATATGTAGTGGTAATGTTGATTGATACTCATTACATTACACAGGAGTGTGGGTTATGTTTATCTGTGTGTAATAATAGCCAAAGGAATACCGCATACTATAGAAAACACTGAGAACTAGTCATTGCTCTATTATACCTTATAACAATATATGAGGCTAGAATAAGCTTCAGTGGCCGACTTTACAAGACTACGAAACTATTTTGGTTTCGTGTCACACTTCTACTGACACATATTCGTGGTGTGTTTGTAAAAACTAATTTCATCGATATGTAATGTTGGAGTCAGCTGTCCGGACAATAAATGTAATGTTTACGTCATGAATCAAACACTTTATGAACTGTGGTGTTAGTATTGTAAATTATATTTATTTATTCGCATGGCACAGTGTAATTTGTTATAAAGGTTTTAACTTACTTAAAATCTGTACCTGATTCGCTATATTTAGCATGCAAATTATGATTCTCCGCTATTAAGAGACGTAGAATATTTATTTATATTTGTGTAATGTGTTGATTTTATGAGGTGAGGTTGGAACGACACTCTCGCCTCCTCGAATTTAAAATAGTGTAGTCATTCAGACTAGATGTTGAGTCCTGCAACGTGTCGTCTGGATTAATGTTACCGTATTACATCTTGCTATCGTTATAATGTCAGTCGTTGTCGTGTTTCGGGTCAACGATGTGTACATACTTAAACAAGAGGCTTAAAATCCTACCTTTAGGTAGGCAATTATTAATTCACTTGTTTATGATAAATAGGATTGACGTTTTCTTTCTGCCAGGAAATCTGTTTCTTTATTTGCCTCTATAATACAAGAAAAGTTAAAACAAAAATGAAATTATGCGATATTAATTTTTTTCGTCCTCGGGGTTGAGTGATTAGAAATCTATACAAACAGTAATAATTTCAAATTACTATGTGTTAGAATAAAGTGAAGCAGCTCGACCCGATTAGCACCGTACTTCTATTTCTGTACCTACAACGCCAGTTATCGTGGTTATCTTGTTTCATGGTGGAGGGTAAGATAGGTCCTGGCCATGAGGTAGCAACGCACCAATAACATCTATGTCTATATGTCTTTTGTCTAAAGCCTACGGTTGTCTAGCCATTAGCACAATGCCTGTAGTTAGCTTTCGTATAAAAAAAAACTATACGAAGTGTGTCTGTGCATATATTATTAGGCAACGCGAATGTAATTTTATTATTTGTGCTAAAATATTTTTTTGTGTAATGCGACATTGTGTATTATATTCTTTTTCTCACTTTAAAACTATTTTCTATTTGCCTGCTAAGACGAACTTACGAAAATAGCGTTAAGCAGTGCAACTAACGTGTCATATGTGACTATATGTTTGCTAGAGATAAATGTACTATGCCAATGTTTTAAACTTCATCAAAGCTTCTCGTCAGGGTGAGCTGATAGTCACCGCTGCATCTGATGTTTGCTTCCTAAGTCAATCTTTACTTTTCGTGGACAAATTACAAAAAAACTTCTATTCCCCCAAAGTAAGCCAATTATATGTTTGAGTTATGGGTGTAAGTCAACAATAATATTACATAGAAATATCTAAATAGTTACCAGAATAAATGTTATAAACGCCCAGGTTCGGAAATGTCTACTTTTATATGTTCATCACACAAATATCGATCCCCGCCGGGAATCGAACTCGAGCCTCGTGTTTGGTCGGTGGCGATAGCCGTGAATGCTAACCCCTTAACTTACCAGGCGTTTTTAGATGTTTTGCTTACACATTGTGTATATAAAATATCCTAAGACTTGGTTATTATAATACTGTCAAACATTTTTGAACTTGCGAGTATTGCTTTAGCGCCTTTAGAGGTTTGGAAGGTAAACGGGCAGACAGATGGCAGGAATATGTTCCTATCCATACTTGATATTAAGTCCGCCTGTGTGTCTGTTGCTCTCTCACGGCTAAACCGCTGAACCGATTTTGATTAAATTTTAAATTCATATCGCCTCTGGTCTAGCGGTTCAGTTGTTGGACTCGACTGCATGAGGTCCCGGGTTCGAATCCTGGGTAGGGCAACAAAAAGAAAATTGGGGTTTTCCAATTTTCTAATAAAAAAAATGTTGCTCGGGATAGGATATGTGCCCGGTTGGCGATAGGCTTGCCACCTATCACATTGTGGGACTTAGTGTCTTCGGCTAGTCGTGGGTGCCCTGGTTGTGCCTCTGCCTAGATCTTCGGGGATATGGGCGTGAAGATACTTTTTTTTTTAATTCATAAAGAAAAATATCCTAGCTCAATCGTAGGCTATTTGTTTCAAAAATCAATCCCTAGAGGCTGTAACAGGGGATCAATTTTTGTATGAAAATTGTTACTATTCTACACTGATGAAGTGGCGGGCAGGATAAGAGATAGGGCTACTTTAGTTAGAAACCAGACAACCACTGTTATTTTTCAATAAATAGCCAAAATATCTTAGCAACAAAACTTTATAAAGCCTTTATCTATATGTAAATATGTTATTAATATTGGCTGTTAAATAACTTTAAACACAGGTTACTTAAGGAATTATTTTATATGATATAAGTTGAGATAATTGCTTTAAAACTTTCAAAATTAAGTACGAGATG